>VUQG01020140.1:0-19135 GCA_015106755.1 Etia nguti
TGTATTTTTTATTGCATCTCAAATTATAGCGTCATAATGATCACAGGACATCAGATTACTTGTTCTTATCACTTAATAATGCAGAATTCATCATATAGAAATAAAAAAAACTGAAGTTGTGCGCTATTTGAACACCTTGCCTGCCTACAGCACTAAAGGACTCCGTGAGAGACGTCTGTCTCGCCCTAGCAGCACCTGTCCCTGTCCATTCCTCCTCTTCAGTTCGTCTCAACATAAGCTCGTCATATTCTGTGATATGATTTACTCTGAGGTGTTTGACGAGGTTAGTGGTGTTGCCACAACACCTCACTTTCTTGCCACATGTAGAGCAAAACACGTCGCACATGACTCCATTTACGCTCAGCCATTGTTGTGAGTGCGCACGCCAGGGGCTGCGACACATTTATGCAGCCCCATTTCGCACATGACTATGAAAGGCGGAAGAGGAAGTAGTTCCTTCCAATGTAGACAATCCGAATGATATAGTTTCTTTCCACTGTGTTCCTGTTAATGATAAACTACAAATTTACCCTAAATTACTAAAATATCAATAATTTTAATATGAGAATCGATTCTAGAACATAAATGACTGGTATCGGAGGAATCGATATTTCAGTATCGATCCGCACACCACTAGTACTTAAAAGAATTCCATCATCACCCCAGGGTAAACCAGGGTAAGATGCTCCCAGACAGGGGGCGCTTGTGTGAACAAACATCACCCATTCATTTCCCTTAGAGCTTGTATTGGCACACAAAAGTTTTCTGACCCAGTTCAACTGATATCACTGAAACAAATGTCACAGAAGGGCTAAAATGCCAGAAGACTGCATCAATCCACCAAAGTAAAAAAAAATCAGTTTATAATTTTTGTGTTTTAATTTTGCTTTCACGGTGATGTGTTAATGAATAGGGAATATAGTGTGCATATTCTAAAAATCTGCTTTCCTATAGTCTCACTGTTGTTTGCAGATTTAAAAACAAAAACAATTATTTGAACACGCTCATGTTTTTATTAATAGCAAACGAATTATGAAAAGTGTATCTTCCTCTTGTAAGAATGAAGATACAAGAGTCTGAATGGGTGTTGAAAAAAGCTCATGTACTTATGTAGAGCTTAACAGCTGAAGCCAGTGCACATTTATGAACAAACTAATACAGATTCTGGAAGAAAGAAAAAAAAGAAACAAAAATTATGCAAATTGCACTTTTGGTTCTGATAAAACTAGACTGATAGTCACATTGGCAATTAATTTGCAACATCAATTTGAGTTGCAGTAGTTTGCATTTTTACCCCCAAGTTAGTGTAGGATCTTTAAAGCACCTTGAGACAAGTGTTGTTGTGATTTGGTGCTATATAAATAAAACTGAATTGAATTGAAGATGTCTTTGGCTTTTAAAACTAATGCTGGTAAAGTAGTATAAAGTCATTCATTAATGCTGGAAGTGGCAATGACTGGGGACTGTAGTGATTAATAGGGCAGGCTTGTAATGAAAAAAAATAGCCTGGAAAATAAATAGCATGCAGCTACAGGTAAGTTATTCCACACTCACAGATTAAGATGAAATAAACAAAACATGACAATTTGCAAAATGACTTAGACCTCAGTCACACAGGCCTAAGGAACAGCTTGTGACTCATCTGGAAACCACGGGTCACTGGTGAAAAGTGTGGTACAGACCATAAATGCAAAGCATATAAACTATGTGAAATGTTTGAACCTAGGTAATTTACAATTTTAAGAAAAATATTAGCTTACTCTGAATTTGATGGTAGCAACATTGCTCAAAAAAGTTGGGACCGGGGTCAACAAAAGGCTGGGAAATTAAGTAGTATCAAAAAGAAACAGCTGGTGGAAGACTTTGTAACTAATTAATTTAATTGGCAACAGGTCAATGGGTGGGTATAAAAAGAGCATCTCAGAGAGTTTCTCAGAGGTGAAGAATGGCAGAGGTTCACTGATTTGCAAGAACTGCGTCTATACATTTTTGAACAATGTCAGAATAAACGTAAAAGTGCAAAGGCTCTGAGTAATCATAATCTAGAGTTCATAATATCTTCGACAGATTCTGAGAATCTGGAGAAATCTCTGTGCACAAGGTTGAACATCGGTACTGGATGATTGGACGATTGTCACTGCAAACGGGTGTGTTTCTGTCATGGAAATAACTACATGGGCTCAGGAACACTTCCACAAATACTTTTCTTTGAACACAATTTGCCATCCCGTCCAAAAATACAGGTTAACGCTTTATCAGGCAAAGAAGAGGCCAACTTCTCTGGGGTACAGTTCACTGAAAATGGACTGAAGAAAAGTGGAAAACTGTTCTGTGGTCTGACAGATTGAAATTTGAAATTCTTTTTAGAAAATGCTGCATCCTCCAGACTAAAGAGGAGAGAGACAATCTGGTGTGTCAGTACTTAATTCAAAAGCCTGTAACTCTGATGGTATGGGGGTTCATTGGTTCCTATGGAACTGGCAGTGTGTACATGAGGAAGAGCATCATGAATCCTGAAAGGCATTGATGGCGACTTTCCAGATGTGCCGTGTTACAGTGTTGTGTTAGAAAAACATGTGCTCCCATCCAGATGACTTCTCTTTGAAGGTCTTGTCAACATCTTGCATGTTTTAGCACAACGATGTTAAACCCTGTACTGCATGGCTTTGTAGTGGAGGACTCTGGGTGCTGAAATGACCAACTGAAAACACTTAGAGGATTATTAAACTGAAAATACAAGAAGATCCAGGACTGGAGAGCAGACAAAAATGAGACAACATTTCTCTCCCAAAAGTCCAGCAACTGGTCTTTAGTTCCCAGAAATATATGGACTGTTGTTAAAAGCAGTAGGGGAGTAGTGGTAAACATGATGCTATTCCAACTTTTTTTTTTTTTTGAGGTGTTGCTACCATCAAATTCTAAAATTTTAATTTTAGAGTAAATTTTTAATTCTTAAAATTGTAAATTTTCTCTGTCCAAACACATGTTTTACTATGTTGTAATGTGAATAAAATATGGATTTCTGAGATCCATCTTTTGATGGAAGTTGGTTCCCCAAACTTCTGTTGCATTTTTGTTTTGGTGTTCTAGATGAATTTGAGCACACTTTTCTCATTGAGCAGATGGCCATGTTAATTATTGAAAAGTGAAGGTGAAGCTGAAGTAACAATAAGCAAAGGACATTTCTGAGGGAGTCTTTCAAATACCAGCTATCAGATTTATTTCTGTATATATGTGCAAGTATGTACGTTTTTATTTAATATTTAATTGTATTTATATGTAATATTTAATTGTTACTAAATTAAATTAAGTTATTAAAAAATATTAAAATAAAAACAAAACAAAAACAAATGTAGCTCTCCATTAATAGCAATATAGTAGTATTGCTCAGCAGCAGTGTATTTTATACTTTTATGGTCTAGTTAATAACAGCCACATGCTGTGTGTGAATAAATTCTGCTGGCTGTGGGTTTTTAACCCAAAACATTTCCAAAGGTCTTGACATTGTTTAGACACCGTTGGAACCACATGCTGTCTACCAATCAAAGGCACAAAGACAGATGGAAGGTGGAAGGAAACCCCAGGGGAAAGGCCTTATGTCTCAGTTTCACTGCAACAATGGGGCACGTGCTCTCACTATTGTTGGAATTGTTCAGTCACACAGTGTGCATCAGCTGAACTATATCTATATGTACTATATGTAGAACTATATCACATCCTGTCTCAGAGCTATTGATCTTGAGTTACAGGGCCTCACGCTATTTTAACGGATGAAGAGATTTTCTTGGCAATACTTTGCTGTGAATGGGACCCCAGCGCCCCTGGCATCTGGCGGCTGCATCATTCAAACAGGAACAGAAATTTGATTCCTGCATTTCCACCAATCACATCATGGCATTTCATAGTGTTTAGCTGTTTCGACCAATGAAATATCCCTGTTTGGATTTACATTTTCTATATGATATACAACCACTTTTTATCACTGACTCTCCCAAAATGATAAAGGCCATTTAAAAATAAAGATATTGTGGAAAATGATTTTTATACTGTCTGATTATACAGTAAAGGTCATTTTAATCACAAAAAATACATACTGTGTAATTTCTTAAACAAAAGTCAGACACGACTTCTCCTGAAACTTGTAACACTGGGTCAAAATAAAGGAGGATGCGTTTTTCAGATCACTGTATGATCACATTATATATTGATAAACACAAAAACATATAAAGATGTATGTGCAGTAGATTAGTAGATATCCTGTAGTATTCATAGGCGTACGTTCAAAATCTCTTCTAACAAAAAACCCCAAACTCTGACTATGCAGGCAAAGGCTGCTTGTCTTTATTTAGTCAAAAAAAAATTTAAAAATCGAATGTTGATTTTTAATACATAACTTGCTCTTTTTATTGTGTTAAAGCCGTACAAAGCCATAACTTTTGAGTTACGCAACTAAATTTGTATGGACAGTTTTGAAAGGCAGGCAGCTGGGTTAAAGAGCAATAAAAGAAGCTTGGGTATTGAGAAAGCTAATGAAGTATATCTTTCTGAATGGGAGGGTTGGACTGCTGGTGTGTGCTTCACACAAACACAGGCACGGGCCAGAGGGTAGTGTCAATAGACTTCTTGGGGGATGGGCACTTTCTACCGTTAAATTTTAACGGCATTTATTTCCTTAATGGTTGTCACGTGGCCTATTTCAAGGGAGGTTGGGCTGTCTGGAATAACTCAAAGTAAAACTGCAACTGGTTGATTTAATCACAGAAAAAACTCACAAGAACCTAATGGTTTTCATGGCTTTTTACTTTATGCACACATTGTTGACCAAATGTGTGCATGTGATAGTGAGTATGTATGTGTAGATGTGTCTATGTATAAGCAGCCCAACAATAACCAAGTTTGATAGCACCTTAAAAACCTGTTCAACAAGTCTTTTGCTTTCAGTAGCTGAAAACACAACATTCAAATTAATATTTGAGAAAAAAAACTAACAGTTACTTGGCAACACAACCACCAGGTCCACAAAAATAAAAGCAATTTCATTTCATAAAATGCTAAATTCTTATTGGTGTTCAGCAGTGACATCAGCCTTTCTAGCTGAGGACCACCTACATCAAATGAATCACACAGTACAAAGGTCTGCCAGCAACACTCACTGAAATGGGGCCTGTTGAACATCACACAATAGATTGCTGTCTGTATGCTTCTCAGGGATCCTGAGAAGCATGAACAATATGGAAGTCCACTTCCCCTTGTCTATGAGTCACATATTAATGTACTTGGGAGTGCCTTTCATGTCTGCACTGGTAACTCAGTTACCGGGTTACACGTGTCTGTTTTCCTTTAGCATGAGTATCCAAAAAGGCATATATTTTTTCAGTAGCCATGTGATGAATTGGCTCAATGAGTTTTCTTGAGAATAAAAATAAAATAAAATAAAGTTCTTCCTATATTTGAGGAAGTACTCTAATTGAGTGGCATTCACAGAGAGAACTCTCTTCTCTGTGAGGAAATCAGATCATTCAGCTTTGTTAATGCAACAAAGAGTGCCTGCCACTGCCTGCTGACTATGGTGATAGTCAACATCACAGTGTAAAACTGACATGAGGAACAACATGAAAGCTAGTTAGAGAAGATAGACTATTTTGAAGCCAAAATAAACAGTGATTTTAGCAGTTTTAGATTTTAAAAATGAACAATGTTCAGTATAACCGTCTTTAGCCATCCATAACTTGGCACCTCACTCTTTGGTTGGGCATAGTGCACCCTTTAATAATGTTAACCACATGTTAGACAAACCCACACCCCTTTAGTGAAAATGGGTTATTGGAATATCACAGTGGTAAAATGAGCCCTCTATAGTCGTTAATAAAATGACTTCAGTATCTTATTTTACCTGCAAGGGAGCTGGATTCTGACTTGATTTGGCTTTGCTTCAACATTTTTTTTTGCTCTTTTTCAGTCTGGCTTTGACAAAAGTATGATTTGTCACAAGGGTACACTCGTGATTGGTTGAAGGTAACCTGTCATAGACTGTGATAGACAGATGGCTCATCCAAACACCTGCCAAATATGTTTTGAAAATGCCCACCCCATTCCAGTTTTCAAGGTTAAATTCTCAGATGGTTTTGTATAATAAACCATCTGTCATGTCAGGTTAAGCTTCATCATAAATTTAATCCAACAGAACTAGCAGTAGTTGTGCTTGTGAAGCTGTTGTAGGATTGTGTCCTTGTCACTGCGCTCGTGACTTAGTGGTTGCTCTGGGTGCTTTCATTGAACTGAGGGAATTGGATGAACATCTGTGTGGGGTGAGGGCTCTTTCTGTCTGGGGAGAATACAGCATTTAGCAGCACAGTGCATATCTGATAATTTACGTCCCCGTGTAGAGCAGGTGGAGTACCGAAGAACTAGATTTTTTCAAAAGTTGGTAAAAATCAACAGATAACCTTAAAATGTCCGGATGTCTTTAAATTGTGGAAAAAATTCATACTTTATTCATTTCAATTCAATTCAGTGTCATTTATAGAATGACAAATCAAACAAAGAGTCACCTCAAGATACTTTATATTGTAAAATAAAGAACATGCAGTAACACAGAGAAAACCCTACCAATCAAACAGCCCCCTAAAAGGAAGCACGTAGCGACAGTGGGAAAGAGAAACTCCTTTTTAACAGGAAGAAACCATCTGCTGCAATTTCTATATATAATCTATAGAAATGAAAGTTGTGCTGGATGCTGAGTTATACAATCAATGCTCCTTCTTGAAACATTTTTAAGTCGTGGTAAAGTAAAATTTAGAATATGTCTTCTTGGCTTTTTCAGACTTTTGTCCAAAAAAGATGGCATCCCTGAGAAACCCCTCAGTACAGCATGAACAACAACATAAAGCTGACAAACAGAAGGAGACAGCACACTTAAAGAATCCTACATAAAAAGAGATCCAATGAGCATTTCATTTATTTTCATTGTATTTAAAATCTGGTTGAAGTACATGGTGAGGTAGGGAAGGGCACTTCTGGTTTTGGTTGCATTTATTCAAGTCGCTGTCCTGCTCTCAGGTGATAAGAGATTATAACGTTAGCTCACATGAGGCCAGAAAAAAAACTGCAGCTGCACAGTTCTCTGTAGAGGTTTTCAAGCATATTTCACTTCTAACCACACCCGAATCAGTTATGTGTGAGCCATTAAAAGCTGACTAAAAACACCTGCATGCATTATCAGCCATTATGTCGCTGCTTGCGTACTAAATGGGTTGCATCTGAGGCTCTTTCAATACCTGTTATTATACAAATTTCTCTGGAAAAATCAGATGGCCAAGTAAACCAGGAGCAGCCCAGTAGATTTCAATGCCATTAGCCGCCCTGCTCAATAATCAGCTTCATTTGCTAAGAAAACAAACTGGGGCCAGATGGCGAGGCTGATGAGTGTTCATCGATCTGGGGTCCCTCTTGCATACTTGCTTAATTTTGGAAATGGAGGGGATGGACCTCTGAAGGTCGAGAAGGGAAACACTGGGGCAGATGTGACTTCCCTCCTCAATGCTGAGTACGACACTCAAAATGTGAACGGTATATGAGCTTTGGAGCAGCCGTTGAAGTATAAAGCAGCCCCACTAGTGAACCTATGTTCACTTTAGTTATTTTTATACCTGCTGCCAGTGAGATAGCTAAGCCTGGGTGAAAATTAACTGCTCATTAAGTTATGATATGAATATTTTAAGAATAACCTTCAATTTAGTGCACTTTGATCTATTAAAACATGCAAATAATGTTTTATTAGTCTCAAAGATGTATTTGATAAGTCACATCTGCTAATTAAAGTAGTGTTTGATGAGCTTTCTTAGGAAGAGGAGATTGATCCTTCATCTAATGCTATTATTCAAGTAACATTTAACCTAGAGTCAGTGAAAATGTTACCTCTGGGACTTTCATGTTTGAATGGATCTAATCATTTTCAGAAAATAAACATTTTTTTTTGCACACCATAAAAGCAAATATTTAAGCTCAACACAAGTTTAATTTAAAGAACAGTGTGTTTCATAATGTAGTCATTACCTTGGCACTGTAATACCACAGAAAAGGTTTTAATATTTAATTTTTTTTCCTTTTATGTTTCATTAGATAAGATTTTGGAATTAAAAGTGAGCAGCAATTTCATCTGGATTTGACCTGAGTGACCCTGCTACTTAGGCTGAGATATTAGTCTCACTTCCTGAGAGAGAGGCAGCTTATTAAAAACAACCATTCATTACCATAAGACATAGCAAAGCAGTTGGCTTCCTAATCTTTGGAAGCTCCAGATGAATATCTTTCCATGACCTAAAAGCTATTATGTACAGTGCAGCAGAATGCAGCATTTCCCTGACAGAAAAAAAAGAAGCTGGCAGTTGCAGCTGATTTTTAGCTGATGTTTTGGCCAAATAACTATTGTCTCTGTGAAATCTTGTTTAGTCATACTGTGACTGTCCTGTACTTGCAGGAAAATAGCTGTTGCATATTATTGGCTGTGAGGGGGGAAAAGGCAAAGCAGAGAAAAGACAAACATATGGTGTCAGGATCAGAGCTGCACGCATTAAGTCAAAGTTAACCCAAACGACAGAACAGAAATGATTTGGAGGTAATATTAACCTTCAAGAACAAAAACTGATTTTAAAAATCTGATTATGACCAGATGAACTGGTCCAGGGTAGAACCTAGATCCATGCCAGAATTCCACAAATACGGAAAAGCAATAAGAGACGCTCGCTGAATAACAATTGATCTACTTACAGAGTGACGGCGATTGCCACCTAGTAAAGCTGGCATGCATGGCTTCAACTCTACTGTTCACAAAGGACCATGAAACAGATTGAGCTGATTATGCTGCTGATTAGTTAGCAGGAAGAGAGACAAGCATCTTCATTTCTTCCCGAAATGAAGATGCCTTCTTAATGAACAACTGACTTAGTGTCTGACCTAGAGATTTGGTCAAACTTTAATTATGAATGACACTTAAGTACCTCCCAAATTAAGGAAAAACACACTGCACTCTTAGAAAAAGACACTGTAGACGGTATTGTTGAAAGACATTGGCTCTTTTTTGCTAAACATGTGAGCATGTTGACTCCTTGCTTTTAACATTTTCGAACACAGGCAAACAGATGGTGTCGGGATCAGAGCTGCACACATTAAGCCAGTGAGTTAACCCACCAAAATATGAATAAACCCAACACTTTCTCATAGAAAGGCATGTTTAATGAAGATTTATAATTGTTTAATAAACATTGGCGTTGCACAATGAATAGAATAACTGTCACCAAACACAAAAAAGTCTGCAAAATAACAGCTTTGGTGCCACAGCCCCTGTCCTGTACCTGTAACCTCTCGATCTTTGTGTGTGAGTTAAAGTATCACAGACACCAAAAGAGGCCAGAAAAACAAAACAGCAACAAAAAACACCCTTTGCAAAGTGTTTGCATATCTTGAGTGTCTAAATAATTTTGAGAAAATTGGAAAAAAATTGCTTTTTTTTGTTTAATTGTTTGTTTTACATTCTTCTAAAAGAAAGTTTTTGCTTAGATTAATAATTTGGAGGAAATAGATGGTTGTGGCTCCCTAAAAAAATCAGCTCCCTAAAACAGATCAGTATCTTGACCGACATGAATCTGCAGTGAAACACGAGATACACGAGGTAGTTATGGGTTTTTCTTTGAATATGGCACTGAGGAAGGTAATGAACAGATTTGGTGAGTCTGCATGTTATTATATTTTCAGGCACCCTACCAGCTATAATTATCTCAACACTGACATTACAAATTTGCAGTAGATTTAGATAACTATCAAATCTGTTAAATCCTTTTTTGTTTTTAATCCCAGAATGCACAGACGCGCGATACAGCCCACCCATGAGTGACTTTTTAAAATGTAAAACACTTAAATTTTCTTTGTTTTTCTTTCAAAGGAGCTACAGAGAGCTGAAAAAGGGGGTTATCTTATCAAGGCCTCCTTGTAAATGATCTAGAAATATAACCTCATGTAATTGTTTTGTGGTAATTCTTTTTAGAAAAATAAAGATGAAAGCACACACTATGAAGAGATTGTGTATTGTGTTCTTTGAAATCTTCAACAATGTCAACCTGAAGATAGCTGGAGCATAATAAGAGCAAGTGTAAAACATGCCTCTATTTGTAGTTCCAGCTTAATCTGTGAGCTTTAAGAAACTGATAGATATGCAGAACACTGCATAAACAAGGCTTCCATGTCTGGTCTTACAACTGAAACAAAAAAGAACAATACCTCCCAATTTTTAAGGCGTATTTTTATGTTTTCACTCTCTCTCTCTCTCTTTTTTTTTGCAGGGCACTGTATGTAAGTTGGGCACAATGTGAGTTGTGAACTGCTTTTAATCCATTTCTTTTAGCTGTGCTGGTGTGGCTTGCTGCTGAATCAGAGGTGGGCAATAGAAAGGCTAAGGCTTCAACAGAGAACACAGGGTTTTTCCTGTTCTTCTTCTCCCAGCATTAATGGCTAGAGCATTCCTATTACCTGCTCTGAGCCCTGAAGATGGGATTCCTGTGGTGCAGGCCGGGAGCTGCTCTGCTGCACTGCATTGTGATGAGTTCTCCACTGATGTTTTCCTGCTTTTGCTCCTCTCAACTCTGCCAGTTCTACTTTTCTCTCCTGCCTGTCTTCAAGCATGGTGTAGTTTCTCAATACGTCTGCTACTTTGTGCCCCTTTATTCTAGCCTATTGCTGAATTCATGTGCATGTTATTTGCACTCATTTCATTACTATTTTGGCTGTAAATAAATATATCAAGACTCAAAGATGTCACAGACTATTCTAGTGAAGTCAAAATACAACACAGCAATGCACTTTACCTTAGTTTTTGCAACTTTTTTTATGTTGACGCTAACATCTCATTACAAATAGGGTATGATTTTATGCTTTATAGAGTATGGTCTTTTTAGTTTTTGTTTTTTTAACTGTATTTATCTGCTCAACAATCTTTTTTTTTATTTTTTATATTGACTCATTTGATAGTAGATTCAGAAAACCAAAACATTTTATTATATTTATTTCAACTATCATTAACTTCACCAAACTGTGATCCACAGATTTTTTTAATAAAGAGCTTTTCAGTTATTACTGTGCATATGTGTATATACTCCAAAAGCTGATGTAAAACGTTCTCATCACAGCTTCCATGGTCCTGCATTTAATTCAGCTTGTTAACAATCTCAACTGCTGCACTGACGTTCATCACAGCTAATGAAGTAAGGCTTTTCAGCAGCATCTATTTTGGGGTTGTTTTGTTTTCAGATTTGAAAGTTAAATTATAAACTTATACTTGTAGAATTCTTACAACCTCTCTCTAGCTATCGCTAGCTTCAAATGAATAAACTGTAACATCAAAGATAGATAAAATGAGATAGTTTCTCATGCAAAATGAGGTATTTTGTAATCACGACTATACTGCAAATCAGGAGAAAGTTATAATCAGCGTCATTGTGAAGCTAAAAATAGCAAAAACCAACAAAAAAACAACATTATATTAGTCACAAGTGCTCAGAATGATATTTTTTAATCATCTCTGCCCATTACTGTCATTTTTTTTCTCATTTCTAAGTTCTGTACTCGTTCCCATTCTGCTCTTTCTACTAATTCTTCTCTGTGTTGTCACTCCACGTCCTGCTCTCAGACACCATCATTCTCTCATCTGTTCATACTCTCTTGGGAACCCTGTTTGTCTCCTTATTCCCTCTACATACTCCTCTCCAATTCTCCCCTCCTACTTCTCTTTCTTCCTCAGGAGTCTCTTGTCACTTCCCAAGTTCCCAGCGGTACATCTTGGAACAAACATTCCAGAGATGGAAATGTAATATGGACAGAGTTAAAAAGAATATACACACTGGAGGATCAAGAATATTGCACTGACAATGAAATGCTTCAGTAGCATGTACTGGGATGTAACACCATCTAATTAAAATACAGTGAAGTACCCATTGAACAATGTGCATATATACGCTTGTGTGTCTTTGGATGTATGTGTTTCACAGGTGGACTTGATAAAGTGAAGATGAAGTCCATATCCATATTCCCCAGACAGCCCCTTAGCATTTCTCCAGGCTCCCACCCCTCCTAGTTTCACACCCATTTTTTTCAGGGTATTTCAGACGTGGGGGCCCTCTTTTGCTCTGGGTTTGACAGAAACCAGTATCTTCCCCATCTGAGCCTGCATGAAGTCTGGGTCTCTCATCACAGAGCTGGTTGCCTGACAGCTCATCCATTCAGCCCAGCCCCAGAAGGCTTTGCCCCAGTGCTCACTGCTTTAACTGGGTCTCCATAACAAACCTCTTTGCAGTGTTGACTGTGGAAAGCTGAAGCTGAAGCTGGCCAACCTGTATGGTGGTTGGGAGGGGGTTGAAATGGAAGGGGTGAACAAGGAAGGACTCTGGGAGTAAGACATGGAAAATGAAGTAAGGCAGAATGAAGAGAGATGCTAAAGTCAATAAGTAACCTAATACAGCAGGGGTGGGCATACCAGACATTTCTCTTTGCAGTCCCTTGTGGGTAGCGCAAGGAGCAATTTTTCAAGTTAAAAGAAGGATCTGGGTTAGATGTGAGGCCCATGAGAGTCAATGTGGCATTTGCACTATGCATTGGGTACCTGCTGAAAAAATGACAAGAAATACTGTAGAGGAAATAATAATTTGTCAGTGTTACTGACAGTACAAGGGGGAAAAAGCAAACAAACAAAAAGGAACCATCCTCAATGAATGAAAATAGTTTTCAAAGTTTTGTTGGAGACTTTGAGAGAATGTCAAGTGACAATTTAAAAACACCTTCATTGAGAAGAATATTGGCGGAAGCCTCTGTTTTAATCACTTAGACCTAGATACAGAGGAGCTAAACTAAAATAGCTCTGTGTTCCGCCCCGCTTATTCCCTCACGTCTGAGTGGGTGCACGATTGCTGAATAACCTCCTCCACACTCTGATGGTGGCCAGCTTCTACTACAGATGGAGGGAAATTGGATGGATAGAAAAAGAAATAGAAATAGGACAACCTTGGCCTGAAGCAAATAAAACAGAAGTGAGAATCAATTTTATCATCCAATTATCATTTTGGCCTGACCCCCGTGCACTCAATATTACTAGTTTTAGTAATAGATTTAAAAGTACTTTCTCTAAATCCCAATTAGAGTACACACACATACAGTAGACATGGGGATCTTATTAAATATCTAAGTACTGTTGTCTGTGTTTGGTATATAGACTTTTGTATAGTGAAAGTTGGACACCCGCGTATCCTTATATTCATGTTAGTTAACACTAAATTAACCCTAATACCATTTTAAACTGAACAGAAGGAACATATTTTATTTCCTCAAAATGAAGCCCACCATGGAATCAGCATGATTAATCATGCTGCGAAATTGCTCCTTGGCTGCTGCCTCTACATGCAGATCTTCACACAGCTATCTGTATAATTTGCTAGTTTAACATCACTGAACATCACCATCTGAATGTCTTAGTTTTATTCATTTTGATCTGGAGAACTGTCGAGTGAGAGGGCATTTATCAAACTTTCCAAGGATGACAAAAAAAGAAAACTGAAGGAATTATTTTTGCAGATATCACTTATGAAAGTTGTCTGAAATTATATACAATTTGTGGTTTGCATGAAGTCAGTGAACTGCCTAGCTCTCGTTGTTACTGCGTATGGGTGCATACATGAAAAAAGTACACACTGTGGGGTTCAAACTCAAAAACTATAATGGATCCTCTGGAACTTATCCTCTGAGCTACTCACACTGGTACTATAAAGCATCACAAATATCTTATTTCTGTAGTTAAAGCTTGGGTAGCTGACCTTGAGAAAAAAAAAAAGAAGTATTCGCACCAGAGATGAAATGCAGCCTGCATTTTCCATTGCAGTGAATGAGAGCTGGACAGTGGGTTATCTATCAGTTCGTATCTAAAATCTCAAACTTCAGTTGTGCTCATTGATGGGATTGTGTGAGAAAAGGGTGTTGTGGCTACATTTTAATGTATATTATGGGCTTATTGACATACAGCTTCAGGATTCTGAGAGGTTTTCTCCAGTTTCCAAAAGCAAACTGTAAACTGGTTTCTATAAATGGCACACTAGTGAAATCTCCACAAAGCTCTAAAATTCTTTTACTTTTCACCTCTACCGTGACGAGTTTTAGAAAACACATAGCATCGAAGGGCCCAAGTTCTGTGAATTCTGAGGCTGTAGCTACGCATATGTCAAAGCAGTAAGCTTTTAAAGCTGACTAGGTATGAAGAAATCTGACTGCACTCCCACGGGATCCCCTTCAGTTTTATAATGTATAAAAATCTCAATATGAAAATCAGCACCTATAAATTTCAGCACTAAAATTCACACATCTCCTAAACGAGCTCAATATTTTAGAAACTATGCTTCTTATTGCAAGCTCAAAATGAATGATGTCAGTGTGACATGTAGATAAATACAGATTTTCTAAAGAATAATTAACAAGCTGACAAAACGAATGACACTCATAATTGTTGTGTTCAATTTTTAATAAGTGATTGTTTTGAGTATGAGACGTAGGAGGATGGAGTTAACCCTAGGCATACAAAATAATCCTCACCACAAAGGGGAAATATAGTCAGATGCTGAAAGTGCAGAAAACATTGATATACAATATGTAATAGCATTTCTGTCCCATGTAACACGCTGTGCAGCCACCAGGCATGATTGTTTAATAGCAGAGGTCACTGACCCTTAGTCCACATTAACTATTTGTGCACCTTAAAGGCCTGTGTATGTTCCCTGTACTTGCGCCTGTCACTCCTGGACTCTGCAGCTGCTGCCAACAATAACCTCTGCCAGCATGTCACAGACCTGAGCTGTTCTTGGAATAACAGAAAATGTATGCAAAGAGCTGAACAAACAGAATGAACACTTAGGCCACACGTTCTGCCCTTCAGCTGTGATGAAGGCATGATTCCAGTCCCACACAGAGACAGATTGATTTTGCATGTTGAAATCTTTAAGTCTCATACATTGTTGGAATTGGAAAATTGAACCTTGATTCAATAAATAGTGGGACCTTTTGTGCATTACAGGATGAACACAATCGTGCCAAGACATAATCCTTCTAACCTCAGACTTTAGGGACGTGCAAGCAAAACAAAATCACAGTGCAGTTACAACGACAATGATACCCACAACCATACTAATAAAGAAAAAGATGATGTAGTGGTTACTGTTGCCTGACAGCTAAAATTTTCTTCTGGTTGGCGTGAGCTTTTCTGTGCACAGTCTGCATGTTCTCCCTGCGTGGTTTTCCTTCAGGTTCTCTGATTTCGTCCCACAGTCCAAAGACATGTTTGTTTGAATAAAGTCTTTTAAGCAAAACCACATCCATTTGAGGGCACTTAACGTGTGTAAGGTGTGCCCTTTTTGACACTTGATATTTTCAGTCATGCAAGCTGCAGGGCTTCAGTCATCACCTGGTAAAACTCTACAGCTATGATAATGTGTCTGTTTTTCTTCAAAGCAGTACTTTATGCCAAATGCTCACAGTGAGAACATTAACACAAAAATCTTTAGACAGTGTTTGCCATTGTTATTACCTCAGTTGAATGTGAATGAAAAAGTTTTACCTAATCATTGGGTTATGTGAAAAGGAAGGGCACAAGGATATTTCCATCAGTTTCATGTAAATCCATTCACTGTTTGAATTATTTGAACTGATTTGCATTATTAGAGCTACTCACATGCCAAAAAAAAAAATACTATAGACTATCTTCAGGTATTAAAAGAAAAAATATTGTTTTTTGGCCTTAATGGCATGGGATGGGTTACATCTGCTGGCTAGGCTGGATATATAATTCCACCACTGAACTTGATGTAATTGCTGTAAGTGTGCCAGGGGGACAATGTGCAAAGATTCAGTCCAATATGGGGTGACTGAGGTTAGTAATAAAACTTAAAGTTATTGTAACGGTTTCCGTGGAGACTGATAGTAATCCATATGGGAACCTTGCAGAGACTGAAGCTTTTAACCTGAAGTCCAGAAAAGTTTAATTTCACCAGATAAATGGCACCAGAAAGGAAGCTAAAAGTGATTACTGAACTTTTACTCTTCTGCTTGTCTTTGAATTTTAACACCTTCTGCATGGCACACCCGATTTTGTCTTTTTCTGCACAGAAACTTTTCATTTACATTTTGGTATAAATACAACATTTTTAAAATTTCTTTAAATCCTTTAAAATTATTTAAAAAATGTAAAACAAATAGAGCACATTAATTTTAATTCCTGTGGTCAAACAATATTGTAAATGTGGTCAGCAAGTCCATTTCTCTGGAGCAATCACTGATTAAGTGGGTATTCTGTGTTCTTGAGGGTCTTTTTTTTTTTTTAGCTATGAAAGTGATTGTATGGTAGAATGTGCAGATAATACCATGAGGCACTGATTGATTCACAAAGGTGAAATGCAGGTTCAGACATGTCTCTCTCAATATTCATTTAAAAGGTTCATATGTACTAGAGGCTTTAAGTTCTGGCCAGATTCTTGCTCTTGAAGTCTCCTCTTGCTTTAGTCCTCAGCTGATAATGATTACCAATGTGAAAGACTGAAAGATTGACAGTGTGACTTTTTTTAAAATTTCTAAATACATTTCCTTTAAAGTATTTGATGTCACAATTCACATAAAGATAAACAGTCTGACTGAGTGGGGTGAGTCCAGTAACAACCAAAGACCTATATGAAGCGGTCCGTGTAATTTACGTCTTTAAGCTAAATGTTTAATAACTCACAGTGTCCCAGACACCAAATATTTGAACACTTCAGAAAATAATTACTCTCAGGCGAACTAAGATTTCAGTTTGAACAATAAGCTCAGGATCAGAACTTTTTCATAGTGAATAATCTTAATCACAGTGAGTAATTTATTAGCTGACGTTTGGTCCATTTTGAATGTTTTCTTTCTGCCACATGATCTCTGTCCTTTGGGGACCCTCAACATGAACTTTAATTGAAAACAAATTAACCCTCATCTTACATCTTACCTGTGCTAATATGTATATATTATCCTAGTCGTAGCTCTTTAGTTAGCCAAAGACATCATTATATCCCAACTAGTTCAGCTCCACTACCTCTCCAGACATTGCTGCTTAAGAAGGTTTATTGTGTAAAACTGGAGCACTCACCTTTGTTGCCTGATTCTTGCTCAACAGCCATTTTATTTAGTGCATGTCATACTGTAGACACACTTGTATCTCCCAGAGAAGGCATCTTTGGCCAGTTCATTGATTTCTAAACTTCTGCATAAAGGAAAAAAAACATAAGGCTAAAGAATTTAAAATAAATGTGTATATGTATTTACAAGGATCTATTTACAAAAGGAACAAGAATGTATTAATTGAGGTTACCAGATATTTTCAAGGAGAAGCAATGAGCAGATGAATGCTCGAGCTTAGAAAGAAACATGAGCTAAGTGCCATAAAATCATGAGGCAATAAAAAAAGAAAGATATAGGTTTGAATCTCAGGTTACAAATGAAGAAAAAAAAAGAGCCATTAAAGTTAATCACATTTTTCTGAGACTGAATAAATAATTCAGAGTAATTTAAAGTAATTTCAATATTTTTTTTAAATTATTTTCAGATTATTATTTTCAGTGTACCAATGACATAACCTTTACCACGAGGCAGATGAAGTTAAACTGGTTTGCCTACTACTGAAGTCACAGGCTGGCTTGGGAGATAAACACATCTTTCTGTGGCGAAGATGACCAATGATGACAGGAACGTCTTTTCCTAATTCAGCTCTGGAGGCCTTCATTTGTAGTAGCCTTTCAGACACTCTGACAGTCTGGCTAGAGTAGATGGAGCAGGTTCAGCCAGGGCAGAGCCACTTGATGTTGACTTGTCAAGGAAAAAGTGGTTGGCAGGAAGCAGCTGTTAGTCCTTGATTCCTTGATTGTGATTTAATCTCTGTGTTTTTACATTCCTTATCTATATGGAGCAATAGAATCTGTGGCATGGCTTTTGGCTTTAACTTATTAAAAAATAAAGAAAAAGGTCCACATGGAGAGGGCACATCAAAATTAATTTTGGCAAAACAAACACTGAAAAGAAAATCTTTGAAAGATAAGAAAAATGAGAATAAAGAGACCAACATAGGGACAAGTGAAAAAAAACAAGGCAAAAGCGCGAGAGCATTAAAGGTAACAGGTTAAGAGCTAAGAGGGCAAAGAAGCTACACGCTAAAAAAGGAAAAGTCTAAGAAGGCTGAGGACGGCATGAGGTGCATGCTACAAAGTGAGATTAAAGAGTTAGCGAGCTATGTTGAGCTTAAAGCCAGAGTTTCAGTGTCATGAAAGTGGCTTTATTTTTACCTGGCTAAGTCACTATGGTAACAGCTTATGCTCAATTTTTGGTTTAAAATCAGCTAGAAGTGCCACATTTTCACCAATTCTTTTATTTACTGCATGTGTTCAGTGGTGTATAGGTTCTCTGCTTGGCGATTATGATTTGTATGTGCAACTTGTGCTGGACCTCACTAAAACAACCAAATGAGCCCCAGCTGTAAAGTTACAGCATCAGAAACTGTGCGTCACCTTATCACTGGAATTCGCATTCGCATTACAGTTGGTAATGCAAAAAATGAATAAATATTTTTATAGTTCATTCAAATCTGCTGTAACGTCTGTTTTACACTCCCTGAATTGCAGATACTATCACACAGATTGGAAGACTGAAACCGTTTATCACCAAGAATAAATAAAATTAATTTCACTTAATTAATTTCAAACTAATGTAATTTCCTCATCCCCTTTATTAGGCTATGCGAAATTGTCAGACTCTGAAAGTGCTGCCATTACATTGGAAATAAATATCAATATAAATTGAAAATCTAAAATAAATATATTCAATGCTTAACAGTCCTTTCAGTTTCGATGCATTCTCAATCATCCAGGAAAGTAAATCTCCAAAAGTTGATTCTGTTCATCTGGACGTAGCGTTTTGTGGGAGAAACGTTTCGTCACTCATCCGAGTGACTTCTTCAGTCTCGAGACTGAAGACTGAAGACTGAAGAAGTCACTTGGATGAGTGACGAAACGTTTCTCCCACAAAACGCTACGTCCAGATG
>VUQG01020142.1:0-10520 GCA_015106755.1 Etia nguti
TTGCAATCCTGAAATTGTTAAATCATTTAAATCAGAAACTTTGACGTAATCCGTTCACCAGCGTATGATCTGTATGATCTGGTGCACCGGGCACTCTCAAGTCAAAGAGCTTTCCTAGGGAAAGCATAACAAAACTCTGAGTAAGAGCAAAATCAGGAATAATTACACCAGCTTGGAGGTATAATGCAACTATGAATCTGTAAACACCCTTATCTGTTCCTACATCTCATGCTGCTGTGTTATGACAACTCCCCAAGGCACCACAGTAGATACCAGTGAATAAAGCATTTATTCCCCATTCAGAAATTACTCACATCATTTGTAAAAGTGTATTTGGCTATTTGCTTCAGAATAACTCTGTTTGTATTCTGCCGGCTAACCCACTCATACCCTTCTGACCAAGTCAAAATAGCCAACCTGATTTAATCTGTGGGAAGGATTTGAAGTGGGTATAGCCTGTTTCTGTATAGTTGTAGCAGAGACTAAGTGAGAGGACTGTGATTTGAAAGGTGTGTTTCTTCATAGTCTGAAAAAAATGGTTCATTTAAATCTTTATTTTCTTTCTGTAAAAATGGATATTCACCTGCATGAAAAAAGCTATTCCAGTTTTCAGCGTGTCTTGTTTCAATACTCTCAATTTCGCATCCTGGCTGGAGAGGAGCAGAAGCTGCTTGTGCAGGTAAACGCACTCCATCACCGGAACTTCAGCCAGACCTGAACTAATTTGGGAGAGCTAAGCTCTCAGATAAGACAAAGGAGGCAGGCTAGTCAGTGTCTATACTGTGGAAAACGTGGACATTTTGTTGTTGCGTCAAGTCTGCCCAGTAGAGGCCACCTACAAGAAGAGTCTATAGGAAAATGAATGCAATTGTTATAATCTCTCTTAATATTTTAAATTCATTCATTACTCAAATGCATTGCCATACCATGTTACCTCAACGAGATATGGAATGTCATGGGTAATTTGTCTGTAAGAAGGCTCTAAAATGTTTCGTTCAGACCCCTGCATTGAATAAAAGTAACACACTTGATGTGAAATTCTTAATGACCTCTGACAAGTGAAAAGTCCAAAAATTATAGCCTCCAAAATTTTTCATGCTTACTGACACCCAGTGGGCTGAATGTTAGTTTGATGAGTATTAATATTGCTTCAGGTAAATAAATCACAAAATCAGACTGGAATAAATATGAGCATGCGGTATAATTAGTTATTACTGTACTGATTGAAACTTTTCACAGTACACCTACTAAACCAAAGTCAATGTGGGGAAAAAACCTAAATATTAAATAATTGTAATTTTTAGATAGCTGTTTAGAATTCCAAAAATTATTCATATTATATATATATATATATATATATATATATATATATTTATTTATTTATTTATTTATTTATTTATTTATTTATTATTTTTTATATTATATATTTTAATAAACAGTGATGCTTCAAATATTAATATAATTACAGATCACATTTTAATATAACTTTTGGTCGGTCAGTCAGGTTGCAACTGACTGACAAGGAAATACCAAAAGACAAACAAACAAACAAAACATTGCAGGGGGCAGAAGCCTATTCTTGAAGCCTATCCAGTAAATAGGCAACTCTCTCATTTATTAACTGACAGGCTTTACAGACGCTTAATATGAAGACAAAACCATACTACAGTTGATTAATGCTGAATAAGAATATTTTCTATACCAGTGTAATATACATTAATCTATGACTATGTAATCACATGAGACAAAGTGGAATATTTGCCAAACAGATGTTTGACTGGTCTTATGGATATAATGTTTAGTGCACTAAAAACAGAATTTATTCACCTTGAAAGAGTGTCAGCATTCGCCAACTACATAAAAGTAAATTTTGGAAATCTCATTTTGTGCCCAAGGACAAAGGAAAGTAACTTGTCTGAATATTACACCTTTTTTAACTGCAAAAAGCTCAATCTTGAGACTCAGTAAGCTGGAACTGGCTGTAATACAATGCCATTACAATTGAAAAGCAGGTCAGGAGCACTGAGGCACAGATCAAAATGCCATTCTGGGTGAGCTGAAATCTTTTTACCTCTGAAAATGAGATGATCACAGAACCAATAAGGACAGTTATTTTCTTGACCTTGGAAACAAAAATGGCTACTAAATAATTCCTAAAATCAAACAAAAAATATGTCAATATTATTACAAAAATAAAAATATAAAAAGTGATTTATTTTAGATATAATGGGGTGTGCATTTCCTTTAAATTATTTAAAAATCAATGATGTCAGCTTTTGGTCCACATTTATAAAATAAATCTTGCCATGGAACAGAGGCTATGTGACATAAAAGTGATAGTTTTACCTTATAAGGTTAACAGATCAATAGAAATTAGGAGTGGCCAATTCTTCAATGTTTGTGTTATATTGTAGTACCTCTGTTTCACTTTGTAGAGGTCCCTATACATTTGCTTGACAGCTAAATTAACTACAGCTACAAAGATAGGTTTTTGATACAGGACAATCGAATTTGTGAATATCCTTTCAGTTAAGTAAGTGCAACAGTTAAAATGTTAGAAAAAAATATGTTGTATTAATGAAAAATCATTAGAATACAGATATATCCAGAGCTGCCTCTAGCGATTTTAGTGCCCTAGGCAAGGTAATGGTTTGGCGCAACCCCAGTCGGCAGCCCTGGGCAAACATTAATGGACAAAAGCTGTATGACAGACAAATTACATGTTGTACAAATAAACTTCATTTATTTGTTTTATTTATTTTTATTTATTTACATAACAATACACAACACAACATAGTAAAAACATAACACAGTAACTTTAATGTGGATTTTTTTTAATGTACAAAAAAGGTATGCACAAAAAAAGGGATGACTTAATAAATAAATAATAAAAGAATGACTGAATGTTCATAGCACATTATTATTAGTACCTCAAAAAGTCTAGGGAGGTAGCCAATCAGGTCAGCTGTTAGCACTGATTAGGGCTATTGTCCTGTTGTAAAAGATGTCCTTGAGTCTGTTTGTCCGCAACCTCAGCAATCTGAATCTCCTGCCAGAAGGCAAAAGCTTAACCATCAGATGTCCTGGATGCTGCATGCCCTCTTGAGACAGTGAGTGCTGTACAGGTCCTTCAGAGAGGGAAGAGGATGTCCAATAATTTTTTTGAGGAGCAAAGAGAGGGCCCAAGCACAACAGCACACGTCCAGTGCAGATCCGGTGTGCTGTGAGTGAGCAGAACCACATGGTCATGTGGTTGTTTTCAGCCTGGAATGCTAATTGGGTGTTGCATCATTTACCTACTGAACAACTCCTATGCCCCCTAGGTAGTGGAAGAGAATATAATGTAACCATATGTCACACTGATGCACATGTGGAAGCACCAATTAAAAGTTCATGTAAATTAGATAACCTACTGCATATTTACTGTTGCCACTAGGTGCCACCATTAAGTGTGGAATAATACTGGCACGTAGATTTCTCCAGAATTACACTCCCATCAAGCATGTGAAGTTTGGGACAGAGTAGACAATGTCCAGTTGAGATATACAATGTTGTGTCTTGTGGTGATTATTGAATGAATGATTGGAATTTGGCATGTCTCCATGACCGTGCCCTTTCATTAAACATCAAAAAATTTTGCAATTTTATCTCACGAAGGTCTTTAGATTGCACTCAAAGATTATCCTGATCTGATGAAATCCCTAGGAAGTGTTTGCTCAAGTATCAGGCCTGATATTGGTTAAAAAAAAAAGTCTTTCCTGTTTCAACTACTGTTACAACTACTTCCTGTCTCTTGGCAAAGTACCATGCCACCGAGGTGCACCGTTAAATGATAAAGCATAGTTTTTACACTGAAGCATTATCAAGGTCTGGTGTTTATTCAGCCCACTTCTAAAGTGGATGTGATGACATCCATAGAGGTCTGTTAAAAGGTCAAGGCCCTGACCATGGATAAGGAAGGTGGAGAGGAATGAGGAGTGATTGATGGTGAGCTACGGCGATTCCAGTCAGATCTGAACCTGGAACCCTTATCATAGCTTCTCTCTTGCATAGAAATATCAGTCCTTATGGCCACATCAGCTAACCAGTCTCTGGTTGCCAACTCGTCATTTAACTGATCACTTAATGAGTTGAAAAATGCCCTCTGCGCGCCTTCTAGTCTGCAGTCTTAACCCAAAACTCCATAGAAAATTCCACCACGGACTTATCCCCTGTCCCCTGGCACAGACTAAACAGCTGATGGACTGCCAAGTCTGAGTGCAGAGGATGATGGAATATCACTTGGAAATCACAAGTAAACTGGGGAAACAAACAACTCAGTGGGATGAATTAGAAGGTAAGCCTCATTGATACACAGAGAGCAATCTCTTAAAAAACAAACGACATGGGACACCTTAGAATAATGATTGGTAAACGCTTGAGGCTCATGTTGAACGAGAAGCGAGCATTGGAGAAGAAACACAGGTGTAAAGGTGTGAAAAAGGAACCTGTAGGAAGTCAGCAGAGTACGTATCGTAAAATGAATGCAGAGTATTCACGAAATTGCTGAACTAAAGCTGCTAGTGTCCTCTTATGCTTGCCAAGGATGGCTCCCTGATGGGCGAAAGCAGAGCTCATGGCAGCAGAGTCTGCTGGGTCCATAGTTTGGACAGATTGTTCTATTAGAATGAGTTCAGTTGAATGCAGTTCTTCAGAGACTCAAGACAAGAGTTTCGTGGGTCTGGAGAAAGCAAGGAAAACTGCAGTAATACTTGAAGCAGTTTAGCAAGCAGGGAAACCTCGAGGAACCTACACGTTACCAGTAAAGCTGCAATAATGATTAGCCAAAGAACTATTACTCCTTAAATACAGTGCCCTGATAAAGGAGATCAGTTGCAGCTGTGCAAGGCAAAACTCAGCCTTCCTGGAAGCACACCGGCACCAGGTGAAAAAAAATTTGGCTGGATAAGTGGAATGCCTCAGAGTCTAGGGCAGTCTTTATGCCAGTACTGACATACCCATCTGGCAAGTAAAGGCAAATAATAGCTAAAGTGGAAGTGACCTCATTATTTTATTCCATACTTCATATTATTTTAGGTGCACGGTTATTTTTAATGTACTTACGTCCACATACTGATGAGGGAAAGAGAAAAAATAAAAACATTTGCCAAATCATTATCATAGCGATCATTTTGAAGAATGCCAAAAATGTAATTTAAACAGCTAAAGAAATACAGTTTGAATATTCACCAATACTACATAGCCTTTGCTGCCTTTTTGACACTCGGGGCAAAGTAGAGACTGATAACCCCATTTCACAGGGAGAGTATCAGAGATCTATAAAATATCAAAATGATGCATTAGTCTTAAAACCATTTCGTTTTCACCAGAGAGAGGAATAGCACTCAGTACATTTCTTTCTTAAGTCTGACACAAGAAATACAGGCACATTTAAATTTAAACATCAAACGTTTAGATATATTTCAGTTGTTTTTTTGAAACACGAATAATTTTATTTCAGGTGACCATAATATCTAAGGCAGCTCAAAATTTAGAAAAGTACATCAAAAAGAGTTTAAAGAAAAGAATTAAGTCTTTTGGTTTTACTCACCAAATACAGAGATCAGTTACAGTAAACCAGTCTTTGGCTAGAGAAGCATCCACAGACATAAATGTCAGTTTAAGGCATTAATTATATAGAGTTTAGAATACTATTCATAAATTCAAAGATTTCCCTTAAAATGATCTTTAATTTTCTAGAAATGGTCACTGATATACATGACAGGACTGAAACCAGGTATATATACAGCTACAAAATGAAATGTTCTCTGTAAAAAGATTTTGCTGTGACTTTTAAGTTTGCCTACTGAGTCCTGTGTACTGGATTCACTCTGCCAGCTCACACCCTGTTCTACATGCCAAAAGAATGTGACCAAGCCATAGACTCAGCGAACTCGAGTGTTTCCCTTAAGGAAGTCATTATATCTAATATATAATCACTACTAAAGATGACTACAGGAGACTATTGCCAAATCACCTCTACTTCAGTTAGACAACTCTACATGACCATCCCTGCAACTCACCTGTTAATCACTGGCTCTGCAACCCACCAATCCCTCATTGCTCCACCATATCAGCTATCCATCATCACTCCAGCCTCTCAGGTCTCTGTCATCACTCTGTACATTAGCCCTCTATCGCCTCCCCATCTGCTCGACTCTTCAACGCCAACATTGCATCACACTCTGCTGAGAAGAATCTGGTTCCTGTGGTTCCTGATGACATAACTGGTAGCTCCAGTCTGCCAAAGCTGTAAGTCCTGCACAGTCCCAGCCTTCTGAAGCTGTGTGCCCTGTGCAGCCCCAGCTTAGCCCTACCACTCCACTCATGAGTTCTGACACCGGGCCATCCAACATCTCACCCCCTGAGTGAAACTCTTTACTATCCTGATGCTCTGACTTGGGAGTCTTCTTCTTGAGAATCCTTCTCGAGAATCCTTCTGCGTCTGATAGGGATTGTAATTGATAAGAATTTAGCAATTCCAATTCCATTATAGATATCACTTATCAGTTCGATTCCTTATTGATTCACCTTATCTTCCTTATCTGGCTTCACTTTGAGAATCAGCACCATCTCTAAGCAGCATATCAAAGACATTACATTCATGCAAATGAATTGCATGCTGTGTGGTCAAATGTTTGTGCATGTTGGAGGTATCTTTGTTGTGATCAGTGATGGAGTCGTTACTCAAAAAAAGTAAAGTAAAAAAGATATTACACATATTACACAGAAGATGTTGCTTAAAAGTAATGCAGTACGCTACTTATTACACCCAGGAAAAAACATTCCTTGTACTACTCGTTACCATACATTCATGTTACTCTGTAAAATGATCTGAAACACACTGTCTCATAATTACAAATTAATAATATAAACCTACAGGCTACAGCCCCACACACCAGCACAAATCCCTATCCTGATGAGGACATACGTGATCTGTTTTGTGGAACTGCTGAGTTTGTTGCTCCCCCTGAACCGGTCCCAGAACACACACCTAATCCTAGGGTGAGGACTGCCAGGAACAAGCTTGTCTCTGTACCCATACTGTTCCTTAGGTTGGAATGACTGGTGTCCAGAACCCAAACTGCTCCTAGGCTGAGGATGGCTAGGTTTCAGCATAAGCCCCAATTTAGAGGAGGTGGTCATGCATGCAGTCAGTCCATGGGGACCAGCTGTGCCCGAGCCAGGTGTCTGCACACTGCCTGTGTCCAAGCCAGGGGTCTCCAGACCACCAGTGACCAAGCCAGGGCCTGCTCCGTCAAAGCCTGCTTTGTCTGCGCCTGAGCCCAAGCCAGTGGTTCTTCTCTTCCATCATTACTGGTCACATCTCAGACCACCAGTGAGTCCTCATTGCTGCGGTTTGTTTCATCACCTTCCATTGACCGGCTATTGATAAAAGGCAGGATGAATCAATTTTTCCACGTTATTTACACAAAATCATTTGAATATTCCTCCAGAACATTCAAACTAAATAGCACTGGGAATGTTTTCCAATGCTCTATTGTAAAACTTGTAGCGTCAATTTTTGCCCAGGGAACTGACACTCACTAGATGTTTTCTCTCAGTGATGGTAACAGGGTGATATAGCCTTATGCCCTGAATAAATATTTAATTGATGTCGATAACAACTAAGACTCAGTATATGTTGAACTTGTCTTATATGCTTATCTCACAAACCCATAAAATATTATAACTCCATCTTCCCTTTTTTCTTGCCTCATTTCTTTGTCTTCATAATTGTAGTCATGATTATTATATACCATTATTATTAATCTAATTTTGGACACATTTTGTTCATAATCTAATAATGTTGAAATTGACATATTCGCCACATTACACACAAAAGAGCCCTGGTTTAGGACCAGGAGTAGAAGTAAACCCAGCCTAGGGGGTCACAAACTACTGTACTCCTATCACCGGTCCAAGGTCTGGATAAATGTGAGGGTTGTGTCAGGATAAAAATCCAATGTAAAATTTGTGCAAAAAAAAGTAACATTTTCTAATACAGCTCATTAATAATGAGGTAAAAGTGGGGTAATAAGGTGGAAACAAGGTAATAATGTGGAAATTTGCAAGTTATTAATATGTTGTTAACCATATGATAACCTGCAAGCAATAAGAAGGTAATGTTTGTGCATTTGGATTAACATGTTTTTTTGTGAAAGGCTTTAAATGGTAATAACTTCATAGTAATAAGGTAATATTGGTTGTTTTATATTTTAGCATAATATGTATTGCTATAGTATTATTGACATAATAATGGATTGCATTTATAAAGCGCTTTTCGAGACCCTCAAAGCACTTTACAATTCCACTATTCATTCACTCTCACATTCACACACTGGTGGAGGCAAGCTACAGTTGTAGCCACAGCTGCCCCGGAGCAGACTGACAGAAGCGAGGCTGCCATATCGTGCCATCGGCCCCTCTGGCCAACACCAGTAGGCGGTAGGTGAAGTGTCTTGCCCAAGGACACAACGACCAAGACAGACAGAGCAGGGGATCGAACCTTCCAGATGAGCTTCCCAACCCCCTGAACCACGGTCGCCCCATGCTTGAGTTAATCCTAACTTAGGTTCCCAGCATTTTGCTTTGCTTAAAAGTAATGATGTAAATATTGTTTAATGTTCTGGCTTAATAAATGGAAAAATGTATGGTAATTTCTGTGTAATACTCAGGGATCAGGGCTAAAAAATGGAACTCTCTAAGGGAGAGTCGAGCCACCCTTTGGAGGAAGCCCATTTCTGCCGCTTGTATCTGCAATCTTGTTCTTTCGGTCACTACCCACAGCTCATGACCATAGGTGAGGGTAGGGACGTAGATCGACCGGTAAATTGAGAGCTTCGCTTTTACACTCTGGTGGTGACGACTGGTGGTGGTCAGAGGGCCCGGTGGCGCCAGTGTCCCTCAGCCTCGCCTCTGTCAGTGCGCCCCAGGGCAGCTGTGGCTACAATGTAGCTTGCCATCACCAGTGTGTGAATGTGTAAAGCGCTTTGGGGTCCATAGGGACTATGTACAGCGCTATACAAATACAGGCCATTTACACTCAGCTCTCTCTTCACCATGACGGACCAGTATAGCGTCCGCATCACTGCAGCCGCAGCACCAATCCATCTGTCAATCTCCCGCTCCCTTCTCCCGTCACTCATGAACAAGACCCCGAGATACTTAAACTCCTCCACTTGGGGCAGGAACTCGTCCCCGACCCGGAGTGGGCACTCCACCCTTTTCCAGTAATATTAACAACCTTTTAAAGCAAGAAGTCTTCAAGAAGTGTGATGATTACCAGGAAACACTTGTGGTAGTTTCTGTGTAATAAGCAGGAATCAGGGTTGCAAATTACAATATTGCCTTGTTTCTATTTAATACTGTGTTTATCGCTGAATAAAGAAAGGTTGAAGAAATCTGATGATGAACTGCAAAAACGTATGCAAAACAATAAACCAACTGTTTCTAAAACATCTGGATGAGAGTACACAGAAGAACACAGAAGAAAACATTTGAGGTAGAAAAGAAAGTGTTTATTTAAAACACATTTAAAATGTCCAGTACACAAAAATGTCCATGTTGCCATCAATGTTCTTCGCTTATCCAATTTAGGGTTGTGGAGGGGAGGTTTTTTCTCAGGTGTATAGAGCAAGAGGTGGGTACACCCTTCAAATCAACATACAGTGGTGGTATCTAAAATGTGGATTTCAATCCAAAGATGTTGTTATAATCAGTTGGGTTATATGAGCATGAAGCAAGCCAAAAAGGAGGCAAAAGTTGGTGGAAGTTGGCAGTTGGCTCGCCGCTTCTTATTTGTCAGTGCTTTCTCTTTTATCCAGAGGTAAAAGAGAAAGCACTGATCATTTATGCACAAATTTACTAAGTTCAGCTTCATAAGTCCAGTCATTTTCTATTTTAAAAACCTTTGTGTGTACAAGTGTCCAGTGAAATAAACAAAAATAAACAGGTATACCGCAGGTATACACGGGAAGCCCAGATGTCCCCGTTTTACACTGGGACTTGAAAGCAGCTTACATTTGTGGAGCTGCGTTAGAGCTGTGTTACAAGTAACGCGTTACTGCAATCCGATTTGTTTTTTCAAGTACAATTAAAGTAAGGGATTACTATTGCAAAAAAGTAATTAGATTACTGTTACTTTCCCGTAAGCATGCTGCGTTACTGCGTTTCTAAACCGTGGTTTTGTTTGTGAGAGTGTCTCATGACAGTGATGTAAGTGCGTGCGACGTTCGTGGTAACAGACGTGTGCAGATCAACAATGGATAGTACGGAGTGCAGGAGAGAGTACGACCGTGCAGCGTTTAAAGCGTGGAAGTACTGACCTTACTTTGAGTTTGACTACATAAAAAGTGACAAAAACATTAGCATCCGCTGTACACTCTGCGTGGGAAGAAAACTTCTTTCTACAGCGAAAAAAACCCTAAACTTCTGAGCAAGCACCGAGCACGCTGCCACGGGAATGTGAAATTCACAGA
>VUQG01020143.1:0-10330 GCA_015106755.1 Etia nguti
ATTGTGTTATTTTGTTTATCAATATGGTAGATACCTCTAAAATTTTTAGATCTACGGTTGACTTGATGTCTTCGTTCTTTACCTTGTATCAGCAGCCAGCTGGATGGTGATTCACGACCATCAATGCAGCATTTGTAGGAACCTTGATCAGCCTTAGATGCTTGGTAGATGGTCATGCGACGTGTATTTTCATTTTTGATGAAGATACCATCTTTAAAGAAATCAGCTGATTCGTTGGAGTGATTCTTTGTTCTACAGAGCAGAGTGATGTTATCTCCCTCCACCACAGGGGCAGCAGGACTCTGCAGGATCACTGGGTTCTCTAAACTGACAGAAAGATGAAAAAATATTGTTGCTAAATTTCAGGTGATGAGACAGCCTACAGGGACTGACCTAGAACAATGGTGGTAAGAAAATCAACTATCTCCGAACTTCTCCAAGAAAAGAGGTTACTGTGATTTACAGGAAGGGACTAGGGGTATAGTGGGGACTCACTCATCTCCTAGTGGTCATCCAGCCAGTTGAACCTGGGAAGTCCACACACACAAAGATTTGTGCAGCAGCACTCCGTTGGTCTCAGGTGTTTAAAGAATTTTTGGATTAAGACCTCAGATCCTTAGACCTATACCCGAGCACCACAGAGAGCCATTTGATGGCTTCACAACTGGGGATCGTGACTCCACCAGCAGGGGATCATAAGGCCTCAGACAGAGAGTGGTTTGCATGGCTCAACATATCACGGGGTGTAAGCTGCCTGAACTATAAGTGCTGTACTGGACACACAGTGATGGTTCAGGGTGGCCCTGAGAATTTTAAAGAACATCCAGAACTTTCACACAATAACCTGTTCTCCTCAATACCCTCTAGCAGAGAGGAGGGGATCCACAAATCCCACACTAGCACAGTAAAAACCAGTACAATAAATAACGAGTATACACAGTACATGAGAAATGCACAGTATACCTGTGCATGTAAACTCTGTACAGTGGTGCTTTTATGTATGCTGCATTGCTCTTTATAGTGTGCTTTTTTGGTATAATTTAAATTATTTTTAGCGTTTATTTTTTAATTGTATTTGAGCTTTGCAATTTAGATAATTCACATTACTGCACTGATGATATCAGTGCTCATAATTACTGATTGAAACTCAAACAAACCATTCCTTTGCAAATGATTGGTTAACGGATTTGATTTGTTTGATTAATTGATGGTGAAAATTCTTTGGCACACTGATGAATTAGAGAAAAACAATATTAAAGTTAACTTAGGAAGATCAAAGGCAAGAGAAATTCTAATATCAGTAGTTATTAGAGTTGTTGTACTTAATGGGACATCCATGGGACAACTTTGAATATTTTCTTTCACTGATGGTTAAAATTTTATTTGTAAAGAAATTCATGAAGTTTCTGCCTTGATTCTTTTTCAGCCTGGCTACAGTGCTAAAAGGAGAACTTGGGATTGTTCCTGTTTTCCTCGATCAGTGACGAATAGTAAAATCTCCTAGTTTTATGGAGGCCTTTGTTATAGAGTAACAAAAAAAAGGCCAAATAAAGATCTTCTAAATGACTGCAATGCCATTTCCTCTCCAGTTTATGTATTATCTGGTTTAAGGTGCACATTTCAGAGTTATACCAGGGAGTCAAACATCTTTCATTTGAGGCTTTCTTTTTCATAGCACCCACAGTAACCAGAGTCATTCGTTGTAACAATGTAGCACTATTTTTTTTTTAATCAATGGACCTCTGTGGGTGTAGAGTTTAGATGGCTGCCCTGCACTGTGTTGGCACATGGCATTGAAGAAGTTAACAGTGGAGGAACCAGTTCCACAATAACACATGAATGAGTCATATTGAACTTCTTTGCAAGTCTGTGGTTTGAGTTGCTGCAGGCATGCTGAGATGCAGTTTGATGAAGCTTACCACTGACACTGATTTGGATGGTGTTGCTGCTGTGACCATGCTGTGACTGACACCAGTAAACACCAGAGTTTGACCGCTTGACTGTCTTCATTTCACAGGTAGAGAAAGCTTGAGTACCCCAGACTGAGTTGCAGTCAGACAGTTTCAATCTGAGGACACATAACATATATTAATCATTTACACACGTGGAATGAATTTATTTATTTATTTCAGTTTTTAAAATGATTATTGAATTAGGTAATAATTTATTTCTATACTGGACTGGATTTAACTTAACTAACAGTTTCTAAATTACGCAAACATTCTCAAACTAGGACATAATATAATAGCATTTTGCCAGATGGCTCCTGGGTTCCCTTATCACCCACAAAGTGGTTTTGATGCTATGATCCCCAAGTTACTAAATATCAGTTTTTCAATAGTTTGTCATGAGACCTTTGGAATTTGCTCTTTATTTTCCTTGCTGATTTGTTTTGTGTCTGCTTTTTATTTGCTTTCACTCTTCAGATAGTTTAAGTCACTGAAAATTACTCCATCAGGTTCATATATGAAAAAATACTATAAATTGTGTTGGAACTGTTTTCAGTAACTTAAAGTTAAAGTTAAAGTTTTATATTTTGAGAGTATTTGAGAGTATTAAATTGTGGAACTTTCCAGGGTGGCTGAAGAGATAGACCAAGTAGAGCAGGGGATTTACTAATCAGAAGGTTGGTTGTTTGATCACTGGCTGTGTCATGAACTGCTGTGTGCAGGCTGGGATAGGACCTAAATGCAAGCTCACCAAGACAAGAAGTAAACTCAAAAGAATACAGCTTTATTGCTGGCGAAGTGATACAAAGAACTAAACTAAACTGAGAAATCTTAACACATGAATACACAAGGAGAGACACACAGATATGAGGGGGAATCTAATAAACAAAAAGCTAAACAAAAGCTAAACAGAATAACCAAGGCACTATAGAATAAGCCCTAAGATTAACAAAGTGAACTTAAACCACATGACAAAAAACACAAAACTCAGAAGACTGGGTCAAAATGACCCAGAACCATGACAGGCTGGCTGTTCCAGTCTGCATGCCAAATATCCTTGGGCAAGATAGTATATCCGAGTCTGTTCCTTTGCCAAAGGAATATTGCTAGAACAAAAGTTTTGGAATTATAATTCAACACTGATCTACTTACAAAACCAGATCAATATACAAACAGAAGCAACATCACTTAAATATGATTCAACTTTGAAAGCAGTGATTTGTATTCAAATGTAGATCCCGGACTAGCCTCCAAATTTCACGAAACGGTTTAAGCCTGGACAAAGAAGGGAATGACACATGAGTCAACATTAGGTAATCTATTCCCAAAAAGACTGAAGCCATGAAAGAGAGGCTCTGGCTACCATTTTCTGTAGTAGCCAGGGACTGCCGCTAACTCCCCTGTCTGAGATTTAGCTCAGACAGGTGAGTTAAATCTCTACAAATACCTTTCCCACTACACTCCTCCAAACAGGGTGAAGTGGTAAAAAGGATAGTGAAACTATATTGAATTACTGAACTATATTGAACAATATTTCTTATTATAATGGATGGATTCTTGGATATATATATGAATAGATTATCACAACCCAAACTAAAATTACCTGAAATAAGGATACACACCTTATGGAAAATTAATAGTGTCTGGAAATTAAATGTAAATTGGATTTGTTGTTAGCTAAATGAAACATTAAAAATGGTCTTCTTTTAACATTCAGATTTGTTCTGTGTGTGCTTTGGTATTTCAGAGGTAAACTGACCCTTCTGTAGTGTATCTCCACACCGTCCATTCACCAGAGGTGATCTCGTCACAGCTGAGAGTAATTTTCTCGTACTCAAAAAACTGAGACCAGTTGGGAATGACCTTCAGGGAAGCTGAGAGAGACAGAAATACAATGGGTTTTTTCTTTCGGTATCAGTCATTTTTGGAGTGGATGCCTTTTAGGGTGTGTAGACACACCGACACAGACAGACAGATGAACTGATTGATAGTCTTGACCCACACTTCACTTCCTAGCATTTTGCTTTAAAAAAGAAGACTTTCTTGTAGTTTTTCTTAAAAGTTGTCATAAACAGTAGTTCTCCAGGCTTTCTGAAAGTCTATCAAAAATTTGGGTTAGGGTTAGGTCAAAAACTTGACAAAGACTTTTAAACTGTATCTATAGACACTTTGTTACCTGCTCCAAAAAGCTAAAATTTGCTCCAATTTCTTTAGTTGAATCTATAAAAATTTCTGGGGTTCAACTGGCATGACATAGTATTTCTGCACCAAAGATCTATTAGCTGAAACCCTGGCTGCTTTTCCTTAAAAAAAAAATTTAGGAAGCTGAAGTTGAAGCCATTCTTAAAGAAGGGAAAGAGGGAGAAAAACTAAGGTATTGATGCAATACATAAGAACTGCACTCAAAGTGGTAACTTTCAGTCATTACAGATCTTATGGAATGATTAAACTCTGGTTTAAATCATAATCAATATGTATGGAGGTCAAGAGAGAGGTGCAATAGTGAGTACAGCCACCTGTTGTAGTTTGGGGCTTCAGTCGGTGGTGTTTGAGTTCTTGTCTTTATAAACTGAAATGTAGCATCAGATTTTTCATCTATCATGAAATACCATCTGAAAACTATCCTATTGAAAACAGATAGATTTTTCTGCATGACAATGATCCCAAACACACTGCCACTGCAGAAAAAGTACACCTTGATAAAAAAACAAACAAACAAGCAAACCAAAAAAAACATACCATCAGGAACACCATCAATCAGAATCATCAACATCCAAAGAAGAGTTTTGATCCTTCAAGAGGCCTGGAGAACTGTTCCTGAAGACTACCTAATGTAGCTCAGAGAACAATAAAGGTTTTATTTCAAGCATTTTAGAATTTGACAAATTCTTTCCTGTTAGATACTGTATTTCCGTTTTCCTAGCAAAGTATAAAGAAATGAAGGGTGGTTCAAAACTGTGCATCACAGAAGTTCAAACAAGAAAACTAGTTAGAAATGGCAGTAACAACAACAAACAAAACCAGGTGGCATCAGGATGAGAACTTTAAGTCTCTGCTGTTAATGTTCTCAGCCTGAGATTCTGTGTAAGAAAAGAACTTCCACTGTTGGAAAGGATGGTATATCTGATAGTTTCATTCCTACAATGCCACTGTGCTGATACCAGATATCTCTACTAAATAAACTCGGTCATAATCATTCAGAAGTGAGTTCAGTGTGTAGTGGAGGAAGCTTTCTCAGCACGGGGTCGACTGTTCAGCTACTGTTCATATGTAGGATGGTTTGGTGCTTTTTAAAGTGCATAACTTTTTTTCTTACCATCCTACATATGAACAGTAGCTGAACAGTCGACCCCGTGCTGAGAAAGCTTCCTCCACTACAAACCCTGGTGTTATGTAAACTTATGCAAACTTTGGCCTAAAGAAGACGCGTCTTTCTCTGTTGAACCTGCAGAAATAAGAACCCTGCCACCTAAGTCGACTGACTTCCTGTTTCCTCCCCATACAATGGCCTAAATAAAATAAACATGTGGTTCTTTTAGGCTGTCTTAACATTGTAGGATAAAATGGCTCAAATTCTGATGCAAAGAGTCATTTTTCAGCTTGGTGCTGTTTCTGAGGGGTCATTATTGGAGACCAGATTTTAGCCAAAGTAAATAAATGCACTCACTGAATTAATCAAAAACCCTGAGAGTTACCAAGTTAGTGAAACCGCGTTACAACTGAGCTTTGCAATTACTTCCGTTATCATAATGAGTCTGAGAGATCTGATGATGGCGTGCTTCACTTCATACACACACAGAAGAAATGTAATTAACAGAACTCATTTGTTATGTTGCCCCACAGCAGTAATAATCAGTAAAGTAAAGCAGATATTTGTTCTTGTGCTCTGATCGGACATTTATCAGCTGTGTGACATGTTGCCTTACAGATCACTGGTCGAAAATGAATGTGGTTGCTAAGGGACAAACGTGTGGCTGCATTGAGCTAAGGCTACGATAAGCATGCTTGATTTGGTAAAAGATACTTCAACATACGGCTAGGGGACCTTCATCAGTGAGGCAACTGACTTTTTTAGCCTTGTTTGTTGATCGATGAAACATTTGGGACATTTTGCCAATCCATCATTCCAATTTGATTTTGTTTAGAAGAAGAAATTACTAATGCAGCTGTGTCTCTGTTCCCTGGGAGGGAAGTTTTTCTTTGACCTAGTGAGTAGATGAACATAGAGCGGTGGGTGAGGAGCAGATTTGGGATTTTTAAAGAGTTAAAAGCTTCCAGTAACTTCTCAACACATTCAGTCCATAATTAATTTACTCAGAAGAGTTCACATCTAAAAACCTAGTGTTTCCAAAGTTTAATTGATAAAATGCTCAATTTCTTTTTTTACTAGCATTACAAACACACACGCACATACACAGGGCTTGAACCTTACCACGACTGTGGGTGGAGTCCTCTTCCACACTGCTTTTGTTGCACAGCACCTTGGGTGTAAAGTTTTTGGGGGTTTTGTTTTTTTTAATTAATTAATTAATTTTTATTTTATTTTTTTGGTACATAAATGTTGGGTCTGCACTTGCAGGCCCCGCTGGTTCAGAGACTTATTCCTGTGAAGAAAGCAAGACAAATAGCGATCGATCGTTTTTAACTTGCGGCACAAGGGAAGCCTGGTCGGAACCAGGCCCTTGGAGCTGAAAGCTCCTTCACCTGTTTCCAGCCAACTTTGACCCTGCCCTCCGCTCGCAGTCCTTTTATTGAAATGACACAACCCCCGATTGTAAAACCATAAATGGTGTGTCGTAACAGTTAAAGCACTGTGTGCGTGTGTGTGTGTGTGTGCGTGTGCGTGTGTATGCATGTGCGAGCATGTGTGTGTGTGTGTGTTAGTATGTGAGTGAGAGTGTGTGTGGATGTGGATGTGTTTGTGTGACTTCCTGCTGATCACAAAGGGTCATCTCCCCTCACCCTGTATATGGCTTAACTTTAATGGTTCACCATATACAAGCACAGGCGAGCCCCTAAATGGCCGGGAGTGACCATCCTTTACCAGATAAGAAAACCAGAACCTTTAGATTGGAATGTGCTTGCAGTTTAACAATTGCCTCCCCCACATCCTAGATGTGTAGGGGAGGAACAGAAGAATATCTAAACATGCAGTTTAAGGCAAGGTTTACAAATTTAAGTACAACAATGACAACATTGATCAAAATCAACCTAACAATGTGATTTTCCTCTAATGGTCCTCGCTATTAGTCCAGCTCAATATTTGGCTGTTTTGCGTAATTTAGGATTCTACTACAGGATGGCCCTCCCACACTCATCTTTTATCCATGCTGAAATCGTTTAAGGGAAAAAAGCTAATATATTAAAGGTATCTTAATACTGAAACCAGACTGCCCCTGTGTATTTTTATCTTCTGGTTGGTTTGTTTGAAAATGCTCTTTCTATATTTCCTGGGTTGAAATTCCTCTAGGTGGCATTATTGCATTTTAATCATATCCCCACCACACCACACTTGTTTTTCACAATTTGCAGTAAGCTTTTGTCCCTTAGCATTAACTCCTTTTGCTCTTTTCCTGTTCACAACATCTACTCAAAAAGCAAACAAACAAACAAACAAAACAATCTGCATTAAAGCAATGGATACTCATATCACTGTTTTTGTATGGGTGTGGGGTTTTTTGACTGCACACAGACATGGCTGGCTATATACCTAGAATTCTTCACTCTTTTAACCAAATACTTTTGAAAAGAAACACAATGCTGCCATGAATCCCTCATTAGGGTTAGGCCCATTTACAAAGTTAAAATAAAACTCCAGCTCTAGATGGGCTGCTTGAAACTTGGTGGCTGTTAAAAGGCTCATTCCACATCCATTAAATTTCAGTGTGTTCAGGCAGCAGCTGGTGGACGAGGATTTGAGTAAGAAACAAAAGTGCATGTCATGTTTTTCATCTTTAGGACCAACTTGATACCAATCATGGGACTGTCATTAGTTTTTCAGTAGAAAATCCAAAACACATATCCAGCCTCTGAGAGGAAAAGCATCAGGAGATCTTACCTTCACAATCACCAACGTAATCTTAGGTGGAATCATTTTGGATTAGTTGAACCACAGAGTGAAGGAGAAATGGTAAATGCTCAACAGACTCATTGGCCAGACACAAAGTGTGACAATCAAACACTGGAAAAACAATACCTGGTCTGATGAGTCTGTGCTGCAACATCTGAATGTTGGGGTCAGAATTTGGCATAAACAAAAAAGCATGGATCAGCCGTGGTGCAGGCTGGTACTGTAGATAACTGTGCTATAAGAATCAAGACAAACTGACATCTGTGGTGAATGTGGCCATGTGAGCTCATAAACAGGTCAGGTCTAGAATCTGTACGTGTGTCATACCTTTGAGAATTTATTAAGTCATGTCATCCCAGCAGAACCTAAAACCTTAGTTATATTATGTTTACCAATTAAGACTGAATTGTGTGGGACTAGCTGCCATAACTTAAGTAAATAGCATGTAGTCTTGATGTATACAAAAGAGAAACCTTTTTTAATATTCTAACTTTATTGATAAATATTTATTGAGCTTTGAATTAAAGCTGCACATGTAAATTACAGCTGATCACAATGACACAGAAAATAATTACAGCATGCTTAATGATTACATGATTACTGATACAAGCTTCCAGGCTGGCAGCGGTGCGTGTAATGACGTCTGTCTCAAAGATAAATATTCAGAATATTTTGTATAAATATTATCTAAGAATATATTAATATATCTCTGAAAAACCACAGAAAATGTCATTAGACAATAGATTACCCACTCAGTTAAGATTAGTCACTGTCACGGTCCTGGGTCTGTGACCCAGTGTTTTGCGTATTGTTATTGTAATTTGTTATTTCTTGTGCTGAATATAGGTTTGGTTCGGTGCCTCTGAGTTTTGTTGTTGGATTTCCTGTTTTATTTTGAAGGTCTATGTCTTATGTGGATGTTTCTAGTTTTGCGTCCACCTGGTCCCGTCAGTTAATTTGCATCAGCTGTGTTCCCCTTCTGTTTGCCTCTGTATTTATAGTGTGTGTCCTTCAGTGCTCGTTGTCGCTTCGTACCACCGTTCCTGCCTGTGTGTTCCGTTCATGTGCCATTTTGAGTTTTGTACTTCGCCAGTAATAAAGCTGTGGTTCTTTTAAGTTAACTTCTGCCTCCACGAGTGCTGTTTAATGAGGCTAACAGTATACTATCTGTTACTGCCATTAATTACTTAATCTGTATCCAATATTTGCTTTTGTAAATAACCATGTTTTAAACACACACAACAGTAAAAATGAACATTTTAGCTTTTTATAACCAAACCTGACCCCAGAAATTATTTTGTTTTTTTGTTGTAGAATGTGATGTCAGTTTAAAGACCTGACCTCCGGCATCAAGTCTGTCTCTGTTACTCCACCATACCTAAACCCCAACACGTCAGATTAGCATGCTAGCTAAACTATCTGCCAGTCCCCAAATGATGAATGACCTCAGCTGTACTTCACTTATGCAACAGACAAACAGAAGAAAATAAAAAATAAAGTAAGAAAATGAAACCTGGTGTGGCAAATATGTTTTAGCTTATGCTAACGCTAGCTAGCCAGAAATTAATTTTTAATATAGATTCTGTCACTGCTAATGAGCTGATAACATAATCTGCTTAGCGTAATGTAAAATTAATCATTGCATTTTACCAAAATGCATAAATATCAATATAGTATACTACACAACACTACGAAGGACATGATGGGATATTATAATTGACACAAGCAGCAGTTTCTCTTACTTTTCTATTAATAGCCTAATAAAAATAAGAAACATTTGCACATTTACAGTTTCTAACCTGAGCATATGAGAAAATAGAAGATATTGACAGCCAGTATATATAAATGAACTTCAGCTAAATTCTGTTTATGATTTACATAATGTGTGGACATATCTATATATTCTATATACAATTTATATATAGTCAGTTTTTCCACTCAGAAGCTTCATAGCTTGCTCTCGAGAGTCACGTTGTCTTTTTCTTGAACAACCCCTTTGCGGTATGTTAAATACCCCAATTCTTTCATCTTTGGGCTGAAGGAAGAACAACACTCGGTGTATAAATGCTCAATCAACAATCTCTTTATTCCATACAATTCTCATTATTCCATACTACACTTTGAGCATTACAGACATCCGGACGGGAGATGTGCACAGGAGGGTGTCTGGCAACATCTCGAAGTGTCCAACAGTTACACAGACTCTTATAGCTTCTTCCCCTCCCTTCAGGGCCATAAAGCCTAAACCCTCACATTCTTTCTATCTTACGGCGCCTAAGTGATGGCCTTGGCTTCCTGTTTTATCTCCTCC
>VUQG01020144.1:0-36678 GCA_015106755.1 Etia nguti
GTCTCCCATTCCCTCTCTACTCCTTCCTGTGCGGTTCGCTCTCTTCGTCGTTCCCCACCGCGTTCCCTCTCACTTCATATCTACGTCAAAGTCCAGCACCAGCAGCTTCGTCTCCTCTGTGCCGTTGCGGCTACCAACCGCGCACACCAGCTTGGTGTTGGAGGCCCGAATGCGCCACACCACACCGCCGCTGCCACCACTTTCCAGAGTCACCAGGTTACGGATGAACTCGCCCGTCTTCAGGTCCCACAGTTTGACCGTGCCATCGTCCGAGCTGGTGATGACAAAGTTCTTGTTGAACTGGAGGCACGTCACGGCGCTCTGGTGCTTGTGAGGACCTGAAAACACAAAGATAATTATATTTAGTGGGATGGGGTAAGGGAAAAGGGTCTTTTTTCCCCACAGTATTAACTTTTCCTGTGAATTGATTTTTTTTTTTGTTTTTTTAGGAGCTTAAGGGCTTTAACTGCAGGCTTTAAAGGACAGTCCTCAGGTTTCTGGTAAGTAGTAGAGGCAGAACTAGCAATGCCGCACAAGACTGACTCAAACAAACACCTCCATTTATCTCTGTTATTAGATTCTCATGTAAAAAGAGCCCAGAGTGAATTCGTTTCTGATTTAGTTCCCTCAGGCTTCATATGAGTTTTATGGCCTAAAACATTTACATTCAGGTTAAAGTTGCCAGTAAATGTGTCTGGATGAGTGAGGTCCTAAAACCTGTAACATAGGGGAATCCCGTGCTACCAAAGCTCATGGAAAATGTTGGTCAAAAGTAAGAGTCTACTGGCAAATAGTGAATGGGTGAATTTAAAAATAATGAAGGACCCAGATACAGGGAAAGATCTGAAAGCAAGATTTCTGTCAGCCTGTGAGGTGAAAGAAGAGCTCTTACTCCTGACGGTGCTGTGACAATGAGATCTTCGTACAGCTGGCAGGCTTTAGGAAGAGCTGCCAGGGCTCAGGCCTGTCTGTCACAGACGCTAACCAGCTTCAGCTACACCTTTGTCTGGTCTGTTTGGTGCCAGTACATACCGGTTAAAGCGCGTAGAGACTGAAGTGAGTTTATTTGTGACTGTATGCGTGACTCCTTCAGGCTTGAAAATCATACCTTAATTAAATCAATTAGGCCGAAAAAACAAAAACGAGTGCAGAGTCGAGTGCAGGCAAATGAACTGATTTTGACTGAATTGTGAGCTCAGACACATTTAACTTGTTTCTGGATACACAACCTTTCACAGACGAAACCTGCTGAAATCTCTGAACAAGCGTTCACATCTTTTCTGTTTCCGTCTCTAGTTAGTTCAAAGGCTGAGTTATTTACCCGGCTACACAATGCTGCTCTGCACCAACCCCCAACTTGCCTGTCTCTCTCCTCCCTCCGCTCTCCCCATTACCACAACAAAGCACTCTGCTCCATCATTACCTATGCGCTCTCGAGCTGACAGTGACAGCCTTGTTGTTGGCCTATTGTCTTATCAAAACACACTAATGAATGGCAGAAATTGTCTGCTGACCTAATTATATGACCTACAAAGTCCCCCGGCCCTCAGTCTTTTACTGTAGTCACCCCTCTTCACCAGACAGACCCACAGTCTCCCTCCCTGCACGCCGTCCCTCCTGCTCTCTTAAGGCTCTTATACGACCATCCTTTTGTTGGGCTGCTGTGTGCGTCGTGGGCGCAGCACCCGCATGCGGGTTTGGAGTTTGCTAATGAGGGCAGTTAGGAGTGGGGCACTGCTGGTTGCCACTGCTATTCAGCCAAGGATTTCCAACATCCTGTGAGGCACCAGTGCTGCTAATGGAGTTAGAACTATTCAGACACAAAGGAAATGAGACTGTAATCAGGACCAGCAGGCTTGCAAGGTGTTGGCTCAGTACTGCTCCACTTACACACACAAACAGGTAATTTAGATGGATTTTTAATTGGACTGTCAGTATCAAACAGAGTCCCATCTAATGTGTTTTTTTGTTGTCGTTATCCTCCAAGGGTAGCATTGCCACTTTTCTACTCTTTAAGTCATTTATTCATGGATCTATAAGTCTACATTTCAGTCTGCATGCAAGTTGTTTTGCAGCCACCTTGGGTGTAGCCGCTTTCACTACAACATAACCAAGTCTCTTCTGCACCAGCTGTTGTGTGAGTATTCAGCTGAATGCAGTACGAAGAACACATTTATTCTTTTATGGTTTATCCAAATAGCAGTAAATGTGCAGCAGTTTCTCACATTTATCCTACAGCATGTTTTGCCCGTGTGTGGTCCTGGAGACTTCCATTGCAGCAACAACTATCTGCAGCTTTGCCAACATGACGGACTCAGAGAAGTGTGAGATGTAGTCATGAAACTTTAAAGCTGTCATTAAAATTGAATTAGATTTCAATAACTAGTGTAGTCCAAGAGACAGCTGAGACAGCCTCTGGTTTTCCTGAAGTTTTACAGTAACTCTCACACGGTTCATACTTCACTTTTCTCACCTTGCAGTGTTTGGAGGCACTGGCCAGTCTTGATATCCCAGATCTTGACGGTGGAGTCTGCGTTGCCTGAGACCAGGATGTTGTCTTTGAGCTCCATACCACTGGTGAGGGACTGGTGCCCCGTTAGCGTGTGGATGCAGTTGCCCGTCTCCACGTCCCAGACCCTTATAGACGTATCCAATGAGCCGCTCACGACGTGGATCCCGTCGAACTGCAGAAACAATGAATCAGTTTAAATTGTCTGAAAATCAAACGGCCGCTTCTAGATAACCAAAACTGTCACTTGAAGTTGGAGTTGACGGCAAAAGCACCTTACATTTCAACACTGCGTACTTTGTTTCTATTAACCTTAAATTAAACCCATTTAAAATGGATGCGCTGTATTGATCTGTTAAAGCTTTTCTGCTAGTTCCCAAATCTAGTTGGAGAGAACCAACACTTTAAAAGTCTATCAAAGCAGCACAGCACAAAAACCAATCTATCAGTGCAGTAATCAGCCTCCTCTCTGTGAGGGTTATGGCACCAGCTAAAGTGCTCTGTCATCACACAGAGTGGATGAGAAGAGAGGACATCTTAGAGGACAAACGGGTATAAACTTTTTTTTTTTCCACCCCTTCCTCCAAATGAACAAACACCATGCATATATGCCGGGACATCATAAATTAAGAATATAGAATTGCACATAAATATGAGAAAGATAAAAGACTAAAAAATGAGTGCAAAAAGATGGATTTGTTGTTTTTGTGCACCACAGGTTAAAGCAATTGCCTGAGCATAAGCAATATTTCACTCCACAAAAGTCCTTGGAGGACACGCGGCAGTGAACTTCCTACAGTTTAGGACAGTTTACAGGAAAATTGTACAGTAAAAAGGCCCATTTAGAAGCTCTTCATTCATTTAAAACTAACCTGTGTACACTTAATAGCACAAACTACTCTGGTGACATAAACATATGACATCTGCCATGAGCATGAAAGTCTCTTTATAACTGTTTAGGACCGTTTTCCTCAAGTGTTACCGCTTACAAATACCTATGACGCAACATAGGTGACCAAAGTTTGGGGATGAAAAAGGAAAGGTTTGAGGTAATCAGTTTACCGCTAATTGCACTGTTATTTCAACATTTAAAGAACAGAAGGTCTGTTCCCAAAATGTTTAAAGTGGGGCATATCTGGATATTTTGTTTCCGATGTACTGTGTGTTATACTCCACTTTTTGAAAATAAAGAATTAAAAAAAAAAAAAAAGAACAGAAGGTCAAACCCAGTTTGGGATTTGACATAACAAGTTTTTAGGATTTTCTCCACTTATTTTTAGCAGAAGAAGGCGTTAAAACATCCACTGTCAAGGCAGATGGTTCTTAATTTGCTGGTGTAAATCAAAGACAGCCTGCAACCATCAACTTAAAGGAATTATGCATGCCCACTGTGCCAAAATGTCTTTCAGCCCTTCAATTTTTGGATTTGTGGTTCTTTTCAAGAAGTTAAGCAGAGCTTTAATAAACTTTTCCTTTCACACAGAGAGATGGAAGGCGTGAAACTTTCAGCTTAATGACAGATTTTTCATGTCAGGACCATGGACAGCAACAAAGAGGACCTGTTCAAATACAACATCAGAATGAGGACCAAACTTTGGTTGTTGGTGCCAAATGGGCTATTCCAGAAACTGTTCATCTACTGAGGTTTCCCACACCACAACAATCTCTAGAGTTTACAGAGAACAATCTGAAAAAGAAACTATCCAGTGAGCAGAAGTTCTCTGGGTGAAAATGCCACCCACAGAACTTCCACCAGTAGTGTAGGAGAGGTGTCGCCTTTGCAGAAAAGGTTGGACATTGTAATTTTGAAATGTTTATTTAAATTTGTCCCACATCCCTCCAGTACATCATTATTTCTACCACAGAAAACTTCCACTGTCTCTGGCCTATGCTGCCATGCTGAGAGAGAAATGCATGCATAAAACTAACGACTGTATTATGTTTGACAAATTGTAAGCAACAAGCTGTGTTCTTAGTAGATCACTCAAACCCACATATGTTTGCTTGCCACCTTAATCTGTACTACTCTCGTTAAGGCTGAGATGAACTGGTTGCTCATAAATTCTGGTAGAAAGTCACACAACCTGCTTGCTTTATGCTGATTGAAGCCTCATGCTATTTTTTTAAACTAGTAAATCCGGCCCTTTGACAATAGTCAAACATGGTCAAAGCCTCTTTTGTGCTCATGTCAGTCTGTTCACAGACGGCCCTTACAATAATGTAGTTAGACTAGTTCTTAGATAATGACCTAAAAACTACAGATATATGTAATATCCTCTAAATATGAGTTCTCAAAGACTCTATTTTATCTGCACACAGTAGAAAGTGTAAAGTACGACGTACATTTCATTTGGCTCCAAGGTTAATATACCCAAACACAGGTGCAACACATGACCAGTCTTTTCTTTAATGCTGTGGGAGGCCTCACCTGTAATGAGTACACTCTGTTTGTGTGGCCTTGCAGCGTGTGGAGGCAGGTCTCCATCTCGGGGTCCCAAACTTTCACCATGAAGTCGTAGGCACCGCTGACCACCCGTCGCCCGTCATACTGGACGCAGCGCACCGCCGCCACGTGGCCCATGAGGACGTGTAAACACTGACCTGAATCAATGTCCCAGACGCGCAGCGTGGCATCACGAGATCCACTGACCACCCTGCGTGACACAAACGCAGACAGTGAGGAAGGTAACTGTAGCAGAACACAGATTTTCTGGAGAGATTCAGGAAATGAATGTTGATGAGTGCGGGTGCAGTAATCAGTTCACACCACCGTGAATTCAATAGATGCCTTTATGCTGAGCTGCTTTCCCACAGATGTAACATGCATTTTAAGTCATCCATTTTCCAAGATTAAATTCAATACACTACACAACTGCTCATTCATAATATGGGAGCTGTACTGACAGAATAATGAGGCAGGTATGCAAGGATTCTCCCTCCTCTGACAATGAGTAACCCACAGCATCACATTCATGTTCATACATGAATATACAAAAAACAAACAAACAAACAAAAAAACACCCACACCTGTCTGACTTCAACAGCCGCCCTGATCTGTGCATTCAACCCAAATGGAAAGATATTACCGGTTACAGGAAGAGAAACTCCCTTTAGAGTGACAGTTACTCAAGTTGAACAGTTTTCAGATTATCACACTTAAAGTCAATACTTTCAACTTCCATCAGCTTCAAGACACTTCTGTAAAGACTAAGATCTCTCCGCATCTGACATTAAATTTTCTAAGGGCTATTTCAATTTAGCCAAAAACTAAATAAATAAATAAAATAAAACATGCTGTAGATACACACAGCCCATTCTCTATTTATTAAACGTCTCACTGTGCTACATAGGTGGAAATCACCAACATGCGATTCACCGTCTACCAGCAGCTCACAGCATTTCCACCGAGTGAGTAATCAAATGCTACACAAAAACCTTGGTGGGCCCTAAGGCGAAAAGAGCACTTCGAGTCTCTGGAGTGTGATACTGAGTGAATAAGTGAGCAGCAGTTCACTTAAGTCGCCTCACAGGCTCCATTTAATCACTATGAAACCACATGCTCTCTTTCATAGTTACTGTCCTCTTTTACTGTTGTACAGTTGCTCTTACTTACCAGATGGGATGGCTGTAAATTTGGGTATGATGAATCATAAGGAACATTAAAGGATTATTTTATCCTGTGTTTCCTATTTCTGAAAGCTATATGGTTAAGCTTTTGTTTTTACACCAATTAAAAAAAATATTCATCCCATCGAGAGTACAGTAGAGCCAAAAAACATCTAAAACATGTGAGTTTGTGAGCTTAGGAGGTGCTGCTGGACTGCTGTAAATGTTTTGAGACAGACAAATGCAGTGTCTCTGCCAAGCTAAGCTAACTAGCTGCTCCCTGTAGCCCCACATCTAATAAACAGACAAGAGAGTCATTGGTGCCTAATCTGCTGTATGAATGCACAAAAAAAAAAGCTTGTTCCTATCAAGAACTTTCAAAATAAAAGCTTAGACTGTAGTAGAGGGACTCTTATGGTTAAGCCACTGGGGGGGGGGGAAAAACTGAAGTAAAATCTTATCTTCAGTTAAACAAATTATGAGAAAAAGGTTTCATTTAATTCTCATTAGTGCTTGAAGCCAATTTTGAAATCCATGAACAAAGTCAGGCAAAATGTTTGGACCTTTTTCTGCAAAAGGACAAAAAAAAAATGTATACTCTGTCTTCCTGTATAAAACTGAACGACGGCACACAGACATCACGTGAGGTAACCGGTATCAATTCAGCACTTTGCTCATGTACAGATCAACTTTGATTTCAGGCACAGATCAGGCAGTGCCAGCGTTCCTACCAGCAAGAAAAGAGAATTAAACAAAATATGAAAATTTCTTAAACAGGAAGGCGCACAGTTTCACACAGCAGTACACAATTGGCAAAGCTCACTACAACACTAAAATTGACCTATTTAAGGATCCCACTAACAAAACCATTATTTTCAGAGATTGTTTTATCAATAGCACAAAACACTTTTCTGTTTGTCTAAAACTCAAAGAAAATCACTTTAATATCACACACGAGCGATAAAAGCAACTATTAGCTTGAAAAAAAGACTTAAACTACATTTATTATGAAAAAGATTTTCAACTAATTTCAGTTAAAGACTGATCGGATAAATCTTGATCTCATCGAAAGCATCATAGAGCCATTTTCAAACTTGGGCTTAAAGCTCAGCAGTGAACACTGCTCCGTACCTTTTCTCATGTAGGTGCATGCAGCGCACTGTTGAGGTATGCCCATAGAGGGTGTGGATACATTCTCCCGTCTCTGCGTTCCAGACCTTGAGTGTGCGATCAGTCGAGCCGCTGATGATAATGTTGTCTCGCATCTGGGATGACCACACGCCCCCTGTGTGGCCCACCAATGTCCGCAGACACTGAGGAGGAGAAGAAGAGTCTTGATCAGGATTCCTGATGGACAGTACAGACTTCTGATGTTAGAAAAGTTCATTTGAAAGGCATTCAGGGTGATGACATTCATACATATCAAAGCTCAGCTTAAGAATTCATAAAATCTCATTCGGGATTTTCTCTTCCTGCATGCCCTCCTGCTGCCTTCAGGGGGGGAAAAAAAGGAAAATTTAATTTGACATTTCATAGGAAGGAAAAACTGAGTCCACACTTGCTGCTGCCATGCTGGGACAAAACCTCCCAGAGCTCTGCGCGAGCTTTAACGTAACTTTCAGAAAGTGGCCAAATCATACTCTTTGCAGAAAAGGTTGATGACAGTCTTCACTAAAATGTCTCCATTCATCCTCATTAGGGACGGGAGATTAGTTATTGATTACAGCACTTATGGAAATCTTTCTGATCAACTGAATCTGTGTCCAAGCACTTTGTTCCATTTGAGCCTCCCAAACACATTAAATTTAAATTCTTTTAGGGAGGGGGGAAAAAACTGTAGAAGTTGCAGCTGCTGTGCTCATGCCAGGTTCAGAATGGAGTCTGCCACTGAAATGTAACCCCCCAGAAAATCGCGTCGTATCGTGAGGATTACTTTCAGTGTTTGTGCACACATTTTAATTTCCATTAGTGATGAATGAGCGATACCGCTGCGTAGCACTCAACTACAGGCCTGCAGTTTATTACATCACGCTGGGGATACAATAATGCAGGATTTTCCCCATAAATCAAAGCCTCCAAGAACGAGAATCGGAGTGTGATTAGAGCCTACTCAAACACTACGTGGGAAGAGAGAATATCTGAAATGAAGGGCTTAGGCATCTTTATCTGTCTGTGAAACAAACATAAAATAAGCCGGTTCCAAAGAATGAAAGAAGATTAGCGCTCGTTTAATGAATGTGTGAAGGCCTGCCTTTTTTTCTTTTTCTTTTTAAATACACGAGGGTTTTCATACAATGCTTCAGATCTCCTCTTGGTTTAAAAACTGTGGTGGGGGAGTATCCGCTTTAGCAACCTGAGAGCTGGACTCATTGAAAGACAAATGCAGGAGATTTCCCTTTGTATTGAACAGCCCACCTTTCACGAACTCAAATATGAGAAAATGGGCCAGATGTGGAGCTCAATGTGCGTTCAGCTAATGCTTAGCAAAGGTTAAAATAAACTGGCTCAGGTGAAGCCATCAGATAATTATAGCCTGATACCAGATGATTAAGAGATTACTGCGGCTATAGTTTCATTTCCATACTTGACTGTTTGACAGTAGAGGAACGAGAGGTTACAAATGTCTCAAGATAGACTATGAAACACATAACCAAAGCAGCAGGCTGACAGTCTTGCTAATGTGTTCTTCCTGTTTCTCCCCCCCCTCTTTTTTGCCTTTTCCATGTCTTGTGTTGATGACATGGTTTTGATCTACTGTTTGTCTCCAAGTACTAAGTGGATAATACAGACGTGTCACGTAAGTATGGGTAATCACACTGTGCTTCCTCCACAGAAAAAGAGAAGAAAAGAGGCTTTATTATGAAAGCACAATATTCAATCAGCCGAGGATAAGAATCTTGATACAGGTTTATCTACATGGAGAAATAATCAATATTTTCATTTAAATAATGATTTCAGATGCTCGCTAATCAGTCTGTTAACAGTTCCAAAAGCCACCTCTAATCTGTGGATCTCCGCTTGTTTGCAGTTAAAAACAGGAGACGTGTGTCGATGCGGCTAAAACTTCTTGCAGAGGACACCTCTCTCGGAATACGACGGCAGTCCGCAGGTCTGCCATCTTAAATCTGCCTGACAGCTGAGGCTGCCTCTGACAGGCACCACCAAGGACACGCTCTGCTCTGTTAAGCACCAGGCAGCCACCTTTGAAGCAGCAAGATGTGTTTGTTTGTGTGCCTGGATGGAAGATTGACGTCCCCGGCTGAAGCTGGAGACGGGCAAAGACAAAGGTCCATCCAGGCAAAGACGGAGCCTTCAAGAACCGTCTACGCAACCGTTTCTTCAGCAGGAAAAAGAAGCTTTTTGAAGATCAGCCAGACCACACGTCTCCAAGATCCAGCAGATAATCGTATATTGTTTAAACTTTAAGCACTTTTTGTTTGCTTCTTGCAGTACTTCCACCATAAATAAAACCCACTGTCTAACCTGATTACTAGCTAGCAACCCAGTTTTGTTCCAGGTGTGGAAGTCTTTATATAAAATATGCTCATATAATAATTCCCTGATTACCTCACAGCACGGGTTCAAGTCACTGTGTTTTACATAACAAGATGAATCGAGGGGCAGGGCGAAACTAGATGCAAAGATGAAACGGCAAATGCTGGTTGTGGTGTTTGTTAAAGCTCTAGCTGTGCTGGAGTAACTGCATCTGATGAATATTTGTTGAGCAATTAAAAATTTAGGCCATGTTCATGCAAATGAGCCTTATTAATATAATGCACACTTTCCATGCTAAAAAAATACCTAATGAGTTTGAAAAATACATAATTCACAAACAAATCTGGGAGAGAAGAGGGTATTGTCAACAGATTCATTAAACAGCTGATGGAAACATCTGATCGGATGCAGTATTCGGTGTAAAGACAACACTGAGAACATTTTGAATGCAGCAGCCTTTGAGTCACCCCACAGTATCCCATCACAGGGGAACTGTACCGATGCCTCTAAAGTGGAGGCAATGTTTCTGAGGCAGAGGAGCACAAACAGGAGGAAAGCGTTAATAGTGGTCTCTCTTTGGCACAATTTGTCTACACAGTGACCAATTTCTTTTCCCATCCCGACTTTTTAAATCATCCACCTTCAAAGCAAGCTGCTGCAGGTGGATCTCTGCGCTCTCCTGGAGAAAAAGGTAACCACGGTGATCTCTGAGCCAATTTACTTTTATAATCTATAATCAGTCACCAAACTCATTACTGATTTGAGGGACTACTTCTGACCCAAAATCAAACATACTGTCCTTTCAGAGCATGACGGAAAAAAAGGTCTAACACAATCCCAGTTTCTCATCTCAGCTGATCAGCATTCTGCAGTCTCTTATTGATCCAGGTCTCAGTAAGAGTTAAGTGGCAGGGCTGTAGAAGGAGAGACTGGGTATCGGTGCTTTGCTGAAGTTGAAGGATTTGTTTACAAAAAGGTGCACGAAATTCAAATAAATCACTACAAAAAAAATTACAGAGAAAAGATAATGGGTACAATCTTGGGAGACATGCAATATGACAAGCCCCCCCCCCCAAAAAAAAAATACAAGAGAAATGATATTGATATGCACACTGGGAGTCACAACAGCCATTGTAAGCTGTGTAACTCTTCAAGATCACTGACAGCCACTTTACAGACCTGCATCTCAGAGAGAGACTAAGAAAAAGTAGCAATCAAGCCTTCAAATAAGCTGGCAAAGACTATAAAGAATTCTGACAGCAGGGAGAAAAAACAAATCCAGGGGCCGGTAATCTCATTGTATTTTTACTTTACAGTTTTACTGGCATCGACAGCCACTTCACCGAAATGGTCGATTCGGCTTAACTGGCCGTTCCTCTCCAGTGAGGGATTCACTCTCTGTGGTGCTAAGAGCTAAGGAGGCAAAGAGATGAAACCCGCAGAGGGGATGTGTGCTCTGAATACAGCAACCAAACACGGATTTAGGCTCATCTCGCCTTCATGACTAATGTAAACAAACAATCCTGAGGCAGATTAGCATTGTAGAAAGCACATACAATAACCTCTGTCTGTGATGTCATTCTGAATGCAGGGTGGGTTGAGGAGGGGGGGAAAAAAAAAAAAAAAGCTTTAGAGCCTGCTGGTGATGTGACTCATCACAGGCTTCCACCACCAATATGGAGCTACTGCAGCTGTAATTCAGCAACCTGTCATCCAGATATTAGTCTTTGGGTGTAGGAGAGCCAAACTGTGCTCCATCGGATGACCTTGGCGAGATCTGTTCAGATCAGCAAATGTGACTGTGACTGATATGCATGTAATCACCAGTTGGGGGAGAGCCAACTTTACTTTATGTGTTCGGCCGAATCTCTGCAGCAATGAAAAGCAAACTCAACTCTTTTACATGCGAAAGAAAGGCCGAAACGGCCGCAGTGTGATCATGCAGAACATCTTTTTTTTTTTCCCTTTGAGAGGCCGCTTTTGAAAGTTTTCATTTTTAAAGACCAAGTTCAAGCCCAGCCTTATGTCATTTATCTGAGTAAAAAGCAAAAGGGACAGACTGGGAAGAGAAATAATCAAGGACTTCTTGTGAAAACTTCTTTTGAAAATGCAGTCCAGCATTGAGGCATGAAAGTGTTGTGATTTACCAAGATCTGTAAAGCGCTCTCCAATATCACAATATTACAGAGCAACCACTGCCTTTCTTTTTAATACACAGCGTAAAGCTGCAGCACAACGCCTGTGTGTCTGCACCAGCTTCGGCTATGAATACTAACACCGCGTGTGGACATGGGCTGTGTTACAAGTCTGCAAAATAGATAAATATAAGAGGAGAGACTGGAACAGAGAGCAGTCTTCCCAGGAAGATTTTTATGTGGTAGTGTAAAGCAAAATTATATCAGTGGGAGCACTAAAGATACAGGATTTAAATCAATGCAACACAGTTGTTTCCTTCACTTCAAATCAATGAGTGTAAAAAGTAGTATGATTAAGCAAACAGCCTATTATTCATATTAGTGCCTTCCTTTTCTTCTCCTCTAAGTTTAAAGCATGCTCCCAAAATGTAAAAGTATTCAACTCTTACCTTTCCTGTGATAGCTGACCAGACTTTCAGCGTGTTGTCGTCAGAGCCGCTGACGATGCGATTGCCACAGAACTGGAGGCAGGTGATCACGTGGTCATCGTGGCCTTTGAGCACCTTTAAATGGGACACATGAAAAGAGATGAAGAGGGAAGAGCACGGAGGAAGAGTTGATGTGGAATGACAACGCAAATAATGATGCTGACAGTAACACTTCTTATGCATCAAAGTGAAAATGTCATCAAGCGCTGCAGGTGTACACAGCCCTTTAAGCAGTGCTGCATACATTCAGTCTCTGCTAGTGGGTCACAGGACTGCGAGCTCAGCAACTGCAGGGCACACTGCATATGCAAAGGACTATGACAAGCGTGGGGAACTAATTTATGCCAGTCGCGGCCTAAAATGACCTGCAGCCGTTTCACAAACAGCTACAGCGTACAAGGTCCATTAAGGATGAGCGTCAGCATGCTGGTCATGCTCTATGAGAAGCTTCTGAACAGGTAAAAGAGACGGCGAGTCTTTAATGTGAAGGAGAATAAGATTTTCCTGTGCTCCGGCTCAATTAATATTCCAAACAAATACCTGGGAGCACAGACCTGACCGTTCACTAACTTTCCATCAGTTTAACACTTCAGAATCTTATTGAACCATCTTTCTGTGCCTCAAGGCCATTTGATCAGATCTATAAAAATCCTCTAACCTGTGGGGAATTTAAGTTTGAAAGAAAAGCTACCTTAGGTGATTTGAGGTCCCCTCTCCTCCAGTTAGTGTCTATTCTGTGCTGCCTGATGTAGGCACTCTTCCAGGGGCTGTGAGTGAAGCCAGGCTTGACAATTTTTCTCTTCTTCAGGGTGAGGGGCTCATCGATACCTGTGACCAGGGAGAAAAGAAGCCAGTTGGACTAAAATGTCCTTGTTTTTCAATAAAAGTGCATTTTTCCAAACAGGAATAACCACAATTTTAAGCACAGCAGTCGCTTCAGACTGCTCCCGCTGGGCGACTGCATGGTGTCTTGTCTGCCTGCATCTGTTGCAAACAGTTACTCACCCTCTTCCCTGCATTTCTCCCTCCACAGCAGGTTGTCTTCTGCAAGGATGCGCCAGTAGCGACACGTCTGTGCTGCTTGGAGGAGGTCCTTCGGTTCCAGGAATGACAGCACATATAAAGCCAGCTGTTGAAAGACAAGGACGAGCAATGTGAAAGGTGTAAAGCAGTAATGGGGGGAGGAAAAAGAAGCTATAACTCTCTAAAGTTGATGTAAACAACAGTTTAAGGTGACATACACATCATACATTTCCAATAACCTCCGCTGTAAATGTACATCATATATTGACCATTAGGTAAACCAGACATGGGTGCTCCAGGACAAACAGGAAAAGAAAAAAAAAAAAGAAAAAAAAAAAAAAAAAAAAAAAAAAAAAAGCTATAAAAAAAAAAGAGAAAAAAAAAAAGAGGAGAACTCCTTGTTTCAGAAACAATGACTTTCCTGCCGATAGAAAGTGATGGCTGAGCTGTTGCAATATCCATGTCTCTGACAGAACTCAGAGCGTATCAGGCTTATTGCATTACCTGAAAAAAGGGAAAGGGTAGAAATAATCAAAAATGCATCAGAAATAATGCACTTTTCAGACTCTATCCATCATTGTTTCGGCACCCTCGATCCTTTACGAGAAGTGAGTGAGCGGAGGGAGGGGGCGAGGCGCTTGCTCTCGCTCCCACAGCCAAGGAGGAGGATGGGTAATTAAATTGTGTGTCGCTCTCTAAGAACTAAAATGAATGAAATAGATGAATGCTATTGCATTATGCCACAATCGTGACCTGCAGAAAACTAATGGCAGAATAATAGTTTTAGGTCCTGGCGCTGTTTCTCTGATGCAGACAGCCACTTGAGTGAATATGCAACCGTACTTGCAGGCAAAATAGTTTGTCCTACACCTTCACTCTGTAATAGTCCGCCTGTCTTTCTGTCTGTAGTGTGCGTCATCTCGAAGTCTGTTAGCCTGTTTGTCAGTGTAGATTTACAGTATTCGTTCGCAGCTGTCTCTTCATCCATCCATCCGCTCACCTTTCTCTCCTAAGCTGTCACGCTCACCTCAACCTATTCACCAGACCAACAAGGAGTCCAAAGCGGTTAAACCGATGCAGCTTTTCTCTCTTTTATTTTTTTCATTTTTTTGCTTTGTTTTTGAAGCGAGCAGCCAAACCAGTGGTCTTTTTCTTTGTTCAACATGCCTGCCATAGACGGGGGTCTTGCTTTGTAGTTTGACTGTAAAGAGCTGGGAAAATTGTTCTGAAATCCTGAGCAAAAAGGAGTGTAAATAAAAGATCAAACCAGGCCTCTGAGCAGAACCAGCGGCCTGGTACTCAGCGCAATAACTCACCAAGCGTCGCCACGCATTAACTTGACGCGCTCAACCGAAGTGGGGAGAGGTAGCCAGGAGCTTTTTCCCAGCTGCTCTCTATACTGTACAAACACCTGAGGACATACAGCATTTTTTGCTGTAAAGAAATACAGTTTATTGATGCTTTGAAGTCTTATACGTTGCTTGTTGTGGATTGGGCTTTTTTTTTCCCTTCTTTGTTACACAAACAGAAAAAAACTGCAGACTATGCACTGTTTTATGTTTGAAGCAGGATTGGAACAAAATCTTTAAATTATTCTCCCAAACCTTTGATAACATTTGATGAGTGATTGCTGAAAATCCTGCACTAATCTATGAAGATCTAATAGCCAAACTAGGATGGAGTTTTATTTAAAAATGTACACGATACTCTCTCCGAGATGCATGTGCTCGCCCCAAATGGCGCCTGGCCAGAAGATGGCAGCACCCAGCTACACTATGGCCTCCTCTGATCTCAGTGTTGTGTCAGTTGGTCTGCACATGGATACGCTGTGTCCAATGATGGATAAAGATGTTTCGTTGCTGCGCTTGCTACACAGCATAGGTCACCGGGCCTGATTCAGGTCCTGGTCCTCCTCGCTGTTCTCTGCATTCGAAACATGCTGAACCAGTTAACCGCAGCATTCCTGGAACGGCTCACAAATCAACAGCTGATCAACAGAATCACTCATGACACATCCTGGCAGTGAATACTAAACATAACTTAACAAATAGCTGTCTGGGGAAATGAATGAGAAGATGCCAGCCATCTCGGAATACACAAGTAGACAAATATACACAAACCTCTTAAATGACTGCTCAAACTTCGCAATAGCCTTGAAGTAAAAGTTGTTGTCCTATTGTTAGATATAGACAGCCTAGGTTTATTTCTGTTTGTATATGCTGGAGGGGATTGTAGCTCTGCTCCTGTTGGCCCTGTTATTTGATTTCCTCTTTTACAAAGGCCACAGTCAGAGCTCATGTCAAAAGAATGCATGCAATAACAAAACAAGCTTGACTGATAAATACCCGCTTTTCACAGCATGTGTGTGTTTAAATGTGTTTGTGTGCATCTTCGGGGCTGTGCTGGTAGTGATCTTCCTAGAGTGCGTCTGACAGAAACGGTCTTACACACAGAACCAAAGCAGCCCGAGACTCTTCCAACCCTCTAATGATGTTTAATGATACTTATCAGTGATGGAACACACACACACACACACACACACACACTCTTCAAACCCCTCCAGGAGCAGCAGCACCTTGCCGACTGTGGAATTACAGGCAGGCGATAATCAGGTCAGCCCGCAGGTCCTCGGGGACTGAGGTGTTCATAAACATTCCTGCTGCTCTTTTGTGTTACTTCCTGCGGTAAAACAGCGAGGCGCTCCAGTCGAGCCGACACAGGCTAGCTAGCGCGTCGGTTCGCCCCTGGGTGCACCATCCCTGTCTCTATGTGCAGGGAGCCACACACACACACACACACACCTTCTCTGGGATATTAAAACACACTCAGGCTTCATGTAGACATATCATCAGAATATTAACTACCTTATTAGCATAAAAAACCCTCCCAGTCATCTACATCTGATTTGACATTTGGCATTGAAATCAGTACCTCGACTTAAAATAATATCTAACAGCATTATACATTTCTTTTAAAGACCGAACAAATGTGTGTGTGTGTGTGTGTGCGTGCATGTGTGTGATATTACTTGAGGTTGATACTCGGAGCCAACTACCTCCTCCTCCACGTACAAACCTTCTACAAACAAAGACTAAAGAACACAAAGGCGTGGGTTCAGTGCATGCCTCTTTTTTTTTCAAGGATGTCAGCCTCTGCTTTTCAAAGATTTGACTCTTGCTCTGCAGTCAAATAAAAACCTTTTGGTAAATTGATTAGCCTCTCCAAAACTTTTCAGGTTTTTGATGCAACTCAATGTGAAATGTTCAATATTCCACTCGCTCACAGTGGAAAGTTCACAAACATGTCTTTTTGTCTCTCTCTTTCCCTCTTTTCTTTTCCAGTCAGTGACCTGGGGCCTTTTGCTAAAGCAGGTGCAGAGGGGGCTGCTGACTTTTCCTGCTGGGGTCTTTTACTATTGAGGAAAAAAATGCCTGTGTGACAGCTCCAACTATGTGTTCTGTCTTGGGAATTTAACTTTTTGGAACTTGTTACAGTTGTGCATTTAGCATCAATTCGTTTTCTAGAAGGTGGGGACACTGCCAAAAAAAAGAGAGAGGAAAAAATCCTACGAGTAAAATTAGGGAGAGTAAAACATTTTTTTCTGCTTAGTTTTATAGATTTCTCCAGTCCCGTGTAGCCAGTTGGAGTTCAGATCTTCTCGCTCCTTATTTTACTTTGGCGTGCACATTCAGCTCGGTTGGTCTCCTGCTGCAGTCAATGGCTTTATAGCTACTTATGGGACAATATGAAAAGGGAGACCCTAAAGTAAGCCTAATGTAAATCTTGACAAGTGAGCAATTTTTCCTTTAAGAAGATGTGAAAGTAGGAAATGGCCGTCATTCTGAATTTTTGGGGCCATTAACAGCGAAAAACTGATGTACCTGCTTCTTTCAATTTTCCCTGCCTGACTGCTCTTAACATCACATTCAGGTTTGGAGTGTTGAACTTTGAATACTAATTAAACTAGTTTCTTTAATCACACTCTACTAACCGACTCTAATCAGGTACTGAGTTATAATCCAAGCTTTGTGAACAGCGTGCACTTTGTAAAGGACAGAGACAGACTTCACTGCTTATTAGGTGGACCAGCAGCTTCGCACACGCCAGTAGACCATTTTTTGTCATTCACCATATAAGACACTTATAGTGACCATTACATGTAGGCCAGTCTTGGACAATGAGTTTTTTGTTTGGTTTATTTGTTGTTGTTGTTAGTGGTGTATTACGAAACAAGTCATTCAAAGTGAATGTTCGGGAGACTTACACAACAGTGAAGATGAAGGTTTTCGTGCCCCTCCAAATTAAAAGCCAGCCAACAGTCAAAAGAGAAATTGTGCGGTGACAGCCATCTACTTGTTAGTGCAGGAAATATGCATTTAAGTGCACTTACAGTCTCTCTTTTCTTGCTGTGTTCATTAAGTTATTCAGCATAGTATTTTTTCAGTTGTTAATGAAGCCATAATGTTGTTTAACTTTGCGCAACTTGCAGTGCAGAATAGCTTTTTCAAGCAAATTTCTGGGCATAAACATTAGACCTTTATTTATTTATTTATTTTGGCTGATAATTGTAAACATGCAGCTGTTATATCCCAGTAACTTATTAAATTACAGTTTTAGCTCTCTCCGTAATCATTTAAGCAGACGCTTCAAAAGCAACTGCCCAAATAAATGTCCAGAGGCATTGCTAAGATGGCTGCGGAGTGGCAAGACTTGCTTCTAGAAGGGTTTGGCGTAACTGACCCCCGCAGATGTATGATTTTCTGTTGTCAGGGAAGCTTAGATTTATCTGTAGGCCCACTAGCGTCCACATAACTTGAACCCAATCCTTAACAATGGGGAGACTAACAGTGTACCACCAAACCACAAACTGGGAAAAGAAACATAAAGCACTCTCTATAGCTGTTTTAAACCATGTCAGAGTTGTTCTGTGGATTTTTACTTTAGAAAATACTCCACTTCACTCTGGTTTCCTCATTTTCCTGTCCTTTGTCCTGCATGTTTTGACCCTGATTCTTTGCCCTCATTGACCTGTCCTTCCCCTTAGCGGGCCAGCTCATATCCAGATACTGTCCAGACCTTGAAAGCAGCTCGGCTCATCGTCTCACCCCTCCTCACTGTCAACAAGTCTCCAGCAAAGCTATGTAAACAGCTCAGCCACAGCACAGGGCCCAATGTCAGAGTCTGATTACCCCAAAACAGCCCCAAATCAAATGGAAGTATGAAATAAATCACAAGTGATTAGCTCTGCTTCAAGGGTAGGCATTCGGCCGTTGTGGCCAATTCTGTGGGTCAGGTTTAATGCATCAAAATAAACAAGTCAGACCAGCTTTGTTTGTTGTATGTGCCAGACTATACAAGCTATTTTTTCTTTCTTTCTTTTTTTTGTATTTTGCTATTTTGATGATGAATCAAAAAGGCGGGATAAGCCAAGTTTGAATGACGAAGAGGCAGTGGTGAAAGATCTATTCAGTTACTTATATAAAAGTAACAATAGCACAAGGTACAAATGCTGCGATACAAATAAATACCCTGCATTAATACAGTTATCACCTAAAAGTATTTCACATTCAATTTTGATGTTGTAGCTGATATGTTATAATGCTGTGTACCTTATAACAGTGCATAATACTCCATGGAGTTATTATTCAATAGATTATGATATAAAGACACCTAACAAGGCATACTTGAGTATATTATTAGTTGACAAACCAATAATCAGAAAAAAAAAGACAATGAAAAAAGGAAATGGGGGTAGGAAAAAGAAGCCAGGGCTGTAGAAAGTACCAAACAATGGGCCAAACGAGTAAGATTAGGGTCTAAATCTGATATAACCTACTGTCTGTGTGGGACCGAGGCAGTGGTTAGGGTGTTAACATGATGCCGTAAGTGTGATAGCCGTGTAATAGCATGTCATTAAACTGTTATGGTTACACAGCTCAGTGGAACAGAACAGTGGGTGTAAAACCTTGAACAAGGCAAGGCTCTTCAAGCTTCAGCCAAAGCAACGATCTATAGGGCAGAGGGGTGTGTGTGCGTGTGTGTGTGTGTGTGTGTGTGCGCGCGCGCCTCATCTCATCACAGCACACAGTCTGATTTGTGTATTCAACCTTACAGTTTAAATAAGCACAGAGTCCGTATGCCACCTTTCAAGTATTTGATCAAATTCCAATATATCTAAGTTGAGCAGAGTTACGGCCCGCTACCCAAAGAAAATACACTGATAAACTGCGTTTCAGCTTGAAGCATTAACACGAAAGTTAAACCATGAGAGAAAGGGAAGGAGAGAGAGAGGCATGGCAGCTGTAATGAGGGGAATTACTGATTGGCCTCTGCTCATTTGTTTTTGTGGGTTATTTTCTTGCTGTAGCTGAATGTTTACTGCCATGACTCAAGCTGCTTTTATTGTTTTACCTCAAATGACCACCGAAAACACGAAGACATGCACAAATTGTTGACTGAACCTAGTATGTATAACAAAAGTCTAGCATCCTGATTTGAAGAGTGTTTATAGAGCGTGACCTTGCAGGCCTCGTTCTCATCTCTATCCAAATGTGGTTACACCTCTCTCCCTGCTGCCAGAATCTGTCTCCTTCTGACTACTTCGCTCCTTGCCACAGCTGGCGTACAAACCCTTTAAAAAAAAACATCTAAATTAAAAATCTCTGCCCTGACCAATGTTATTACAATCTTTAACATGCCAGTAAACATTGATGAAGGAGAGCAGTAATGTGACCTGCATGTGGATTTATACAGCCCTGTGAAGGCTGGCTGGCTGCTGGGTGGGTGGGTTGTTGGTGCAAAGAAACTAGTCTGTTGTCAGCCTCAACACAGGCCCTCTGATCTCTCTCCTTTTCTCTCTCTCTCTCTCTCAGCTAACAAACCCTTTCATTTCCTTTCTGGAAAATCTGTTCTTCATAATATCACACACACAGACCTGGAGTGGGAAAGTGGGAAGACGCCAAGGAGAAGCGAAGGGAGTCAAATTTAGGAAAATGTCCAGACAAAAAAGACTTGATTCCTACCATATTTCCAGTCCATGTGGACATGGCTGACTTCCAGTGAGGGGGACTGGCTGTGTGTGTTGGTCAAAGATATAATTGAAAGTTCGCTCTGACTGTTGACGGAGCAATGCCAAACAGTCCAGGCAAAGATGGGATTATGCATACAGAAGCTGCAGGGTATGGATGAGCTCTGTCCTGCACCACCACAACCACAAGACCTGCAATAAAAAAATGCTGAATATTTGACACATAATGGTCTTATGACTTATTGTCATTTCACCATGGCACTGTGGTATTTTTAAATAATGAGAAATTATCCAATATGTGCCTAAAAAAGTTAGACACATTGATTTTTCCCACCATATCATTATTATAGAATCAGGGATACATGTTGCTATGGATCAGCTGATCAGCATCATTGGAAAATATTGCTGTCTTGTTGCTTGCCTTTCCCAATCTGCAAAAAAAACATACTCTTTTTTCAGTTGTGTGAAGAAGAACTAAAAGAATTTAATTTTTTATATTAAAGGGTTTTTTTTATTTATTTCCCTGCTCAAAAAGGGAGAATAAATAAAAAATGATTAGTACCTGGTTTTGAACAGATGTCCACGCAACATCTTCTCCGTGCACGCAGACTAGTATTACGCGAGCCTGTTTTTCTTTAAATAAAAAAAAACAAAACAAGGAGCACTTTTAACCTGCATACAGTTTTGTACATCTAAATTTCATTTTGTCTGCGCCGAGTGAATTTAGCATATTGGGCTCTTAGAATTGTCGCCTGTCTGTCTGCGATGTCAGCATCACAACTCAGGAATGCTGTATTAGAATTCAACTGGATTAGTAGGATTAGGCTTGCACCCAAAAGCATGAGGTTGCAAGTTTGCAATGTCACTGAGGTGAAGTTTTTTTTCTTCTCATTTTTTTTTTTATGCAGAAACTTTTCTTTTGCTAGAAACTCATAATGAGGACATCCAAGTGGCACGGTAATGTCTGTGATGTTCGTTCAACCTTCATTTTCCACCACCCACTCCATCCAATAAACATAGGTCCAGTATTACTTTCCCCTATAGCTCTGGTTTATTATTTTTGTTAGGTAACTCATTTTTTGTATATATACAGTTTGGTACTGAGCTGCTTGCATACCGCAGGTTTATTCAATATTAACAACAAAATGCGACACTGAAGAACCAAAACATCTGTGAGGCCAAACCAAATCAGTAAGCATCAAAAGAGTTGCAGAGACAAGCATTTTGGGGAGTCTAGCCACCGCAAACAGCTACTTCGACATGACACTTTGGTCCTTTGGTTCATTAGTTATTTGGAAATATTACTAAGTACATCTTTAAACAAATATTAACTGCTGTAGGGGGAAAGAGTCATGAGCAGAATGTATCCGCTGAAAGGAGGAGGCAGGATTAATGATAAAATGAATGACAAGTTTTGTAATGGCGGGAGGCAGTAGAAATTCAGTATAGAGACCAACATTCAGCTTGACCCTCACTGATCTCTGCTGTCTATAGCACTCAGAGCTGAAGAAAGCTGATTCACTTTCAAAAAACACATCACTTGTCAAAAGCAGCCGTCAGACACTAAGGCAGGAAGGCACTTCAATTAGAAGATACAAAAGTAAGCCCCCTATCCTGGATGTGACGTTTCTGTTGATCTGGCATTTTTCCCCAAAAAGAGCACAGAGACAAAAGAGGCAAAAAGAAACAACAGAAGAGGAGGAAAGGGAGACATGAGGATAAAAGAACATGCTAGAAAGGGTTTTCTTCATTTTTTTAACCCATTACTTACAGCGTTCATACACTGCAACACACAAAACAAGATATTCTCGCACACTCTCACAACTCTTGACATTCTGACACATGGTCAGCATTTTATGTATTTTAACACACTGGGTTTCTCACCATCAATCCATTTATTAACCATTTACATAATTTAGGGTTGCTAGAGCTTATTCTGCAAGGAGAAACCAGCCACAAAAAGTATATGGTGCTACACTGAAAACCTCCCTGCAGTTGCTGCTGGTGCCTGTAGTTTGCATGGAAGACTCCAACTTATCTGCAAAAACTTGCCAACTACGCGAAAACGTGAAGTCATGAAAGTGCGACGCAAACCTGAAACTTAGACCATTTGCCCTCAATGTAAATATGGCATTTATTTTTAAATATGTTGTGTACAACTTTTATTTTGAAGAAAAATGTTCTCCATTTCCAGTTTGCATCACAATTTTTCAAGTTTCACTACCGCTCAGTCAGTAGTTAGCAAGTGTTTGCAGATAAGTCTCCATCTTACATACAAACTACGGGCTACTTTAGCATTCTGCTAGACACCAAAGGAATCACAAGGAAGCACCACCCTCTGTCACCTAGTGACAGCCAGCAGCTTCCAGAAAACACCAACCAGGGAATACATATTTTCCCTTGTCCTGGTGGTTGGCAACTGGTCTCTAGGCAGGTGTGAAAGGGGCATTAGTATAAGATCATGATTTCATGGTTTATTGTACACTCTTTTCACAGGGTTAACCACCGCTCCATTCGCAGCACTTGTCTCCCTTTCCTGCCACTGTGTTGCACCCTGTGACAGAGACTACACCACGAGAGCACATTTGGCTAAAATACCACGGCATTATCTACAACGAAGAACCTTTTGAAGTCTGTCACATAGCACATTAAAATATGACACTGTACGAGTTCAGTGTGTTAAAATGTGAGACTAATGAGTCCTAACCAAGTGTAACCATATGAGAAGCTGGAAGTGAGAATGGATTACTGCAGCACATTATACACCCTTCCATTTTCATTCTAGTTCATGTCGGGTGAATATAAACATCAACTTTCAAGAGCTTAAAGTCTACCTAAAGTGGGTAATCCATCAGAATGAATTTATTTTACACTTTCATCTGTTAGAATTATATCTTCATCACAGATTTCTAGTAGATGAGGAGTCTTTTGAAGGGTCAGTCAAATCTGAAAGACAAACAGCAGTTAAACACTTGTGTTGTGAAATGAATAATGTGAATATGCGTAGATCTCCTATGATGACTCAAAGGTCTTGTTGAGGGGGGCCACAATACTAAAAGCTAATGTCAATTTTTAAAGTGTAGAGTATGCAAACTCATTTTCATACTATACTGAAATCAATGGTATGTTTTTCAAAAATGGTCGTTACTTAAGGCAATAGATTTGATTTTATTGTTGCTGAGTTAGTACATGAAAATGTAATGTACGGTCATTTAAGCAGTGGAACCATTTAAAGTTCAAGACAAAAAGCAAAACAATCCATTCAGAGAGAATAATCAAATTTGGTTTCATTGTTCAATCCCATTTTCCTTTTTCTTCCATAAATCTTCCCATGCATCCCTCATGTCCTTTCTCCAAACCTAATCTCTCCTCCTCCTTTCTTACTCTTCCTGTTCCTTTAGTTTATGTAATTTTCACTGCCCTCCCATTTTTAGCTCTTCTCCTTCCTTTGTCTTCTTCACCTGTTCCTTTCTTCCCATGTGTGTCTCCTCTACAACCCACCCCACCGCTCCTTTGCCTTGATTTTTCCTCTGCCCTACTCCCCCTTGAGTTCTGTGTTGAGAGCACAACAGTGGAATTTGTTTTGCTACCTCTCATCAGATTAGTGTTGATTTTTCTGCCACCAAGCCGCAGTTCAGCAGAGTGGATGAACTTCTGTAACTGTTTATCAGAGGCACATTTACACCGCACCGCTCAGCGGCCCCACGGTTTGTTACCTGCCATTTACTATGAAATAAAAATCAATGGATGCTGAAATGTGATTTTATGGCCCGTTGTTACTGAGACCAATGATGATTTCCTGTTTAACAGGCTGTGGAATGTCAGTCCCACTGGTGTGCTGTTTTAATGGAAACCGGCCTTATAAACTGCTGGTGTGCTAGCACTGCTTTTCAGTTTTGATGAGATAACCACACGTGACGTTTGAATCTAAGAAAATCTTTCATTATTTCAAACTTTTTTCTTTTTCGTTTTGTCTCATGGTAGTTGTCTGGATCGATAGGCAGCAATTCAAAGTTCAATATAAGATCATAAAATCTGTTGCTGTTTGAATCAAACATCTTGTACCGACTTTGCTTCGCTCATAATTCCCTTCGCCCTCTGCCATTTGCCACACTACAAGCGAGCTGGGGCTACTCGAAATGAAAACAGTAGTTAACTTGAACCCTCTCCACTCGAGTGGAGTTGTGAGCCAGACAATGATGACACAGTGTCCTGTCAGAGAAGTAATGACTGAGATTTACACTCTATTATTAGAGCTGGGCCCCTGTGAGCTGCCACAGGAGACCCCTTCCTCTCTCATCCAGATCCAGAAAGAGAGAGGACAAAGACAGAGCACAGATCACAGCTAATGCACTGAATCACCAAGCACAGGATAACATGCTGATAAGAAGTATAATTGAAGTATTGTCTCTACCGTGTTTCTTCATCTCTCCTTTTTTTGCAAAGTACAAGCCAGATTACAGGATGAAATTTTAAACGCGTCTGTGTTACTGCTTAACATACAAAACGGGTGAGCGTGCGGAAATGGCAAAACACATTAACTCAGTCTGTTAACCCAATAAACCAAACTGCTCGTAATAACACTCCTAGGAGCTCAGTTACCGGACTAGAAGAAGACGGTAAGGAGACAGTAATTAGTTAGGACAAAATATGTTCCAGTCATTTCTGGTGCCACTTTTCATTAGCTGTTTGTGTCAGTGCAACAGCAAAATACTCACTAGGTTAGCATCTAATTAACATTGTGTCTGTCTTTGGTATTTTTTTTTTTTTTTAAACAGAAATCTATTTTCCTTTTTTCCCCTTTTTAACCCCCTGCTAACTTTTACTCTGCATGTCTTCAGTTCAGACAAACGTGGTTGTTCTAAGTTGAACTTGTGTTTCTTATTAAGTGCACAAGAACACATCATGCCACAGAGATGATAAGCGCCATGAATAGCACGCACTACGGGACACGGTCGTGCAGTTGTAATGCTATTTTGCTCGTCAAAACTTGAAGCCCGGTCACTGCGTGCCTGCAAACTTAGATCTCTCTTTGTTTCTAACATCATTATGAGTGCCGAATGTTCTTTATGGTTAAAAGTTGTGTGAATTCCTGCTGACGTCTCAAAGTCTCTCAGCCCAAAACAATCCACTAGATGGCTTTAGAACAAGAGAAAACTGTAGAAGAGGCGGACATAATTTTGGGACTTTTTACAGTATTTTGCACAAGGAAGCATTGTTCATTACAACAATCAACAACAACAACAATCATTACAACAGATCAGGTCATGAGAATGGTTGAACTGTTAATTTAATCTAAATCATTAGCAGGTCTTAATTATAAGCAGTTTTACAGCCTTCTTACTGACAAAAACACCCCCCAAGGCTTATGATACAAAACTGAAGTAAGGGTCTTAAGCACTGCTCCTTTTATTTATGACAGCAAACCTGAGAAATATTGCTGAAATTGTCTATTTATCATTTTTCTTTAAAAGATTAACATTTTTGTACTTGTTCACACTAAAGTGAAAGGAAGATTTTGGTTACTATTTTATCTGTTATTATTATTATGTTGAGGTTTTAGCCCACTTGCACACTGCTGAATTCCCCATCTGTTGTCCATACACATGCATATTTTCACACGCACATGCATTCGTGCACACAGGCTCAAAGAGTTGGAAGCCCCAGGGACCGTGTTGGGGGGCTGCTGCCAAAGGAGGAGCAGGCAAAAAAAAAAGGGAGGGAAAAGGATGGGCAAAGAGGAAGACAGAGGGTGAGAGGAGAAGAGGAAAATGGTCCACTGTCTCAGCAGGCGGTGCAGAGCTGCCAGGCAATGTCACCATGTCATCGCCATGGGAACACAGAGCCCGCAGACTCTTTTGGACTAATAGGCAGTTGTCAAGGCAATGATAAGATAAATGCTGTGTTTGATGGAAACATAGAGCGATGGGCCTGATAGGCACCAAGAAGCACCCAAACAATCAGCAGAGAGCAGCCGAGAGGGGGCTGGGGTGGGCTGGGTTGGGTGGGGGTACAGGGCAGTGGGTATGAGCGAGCGAGAGGAGGGAAGAGAGAAAGCGTGAGAGGGGAAACAGAGGATGGACTCCCACTGGAAAGGCAACGTCAAGCCTCTCTCTCTCTCCCCCTCTGTCTCTGCCAGGGTCTCTTTTTGTCTTCTGGGCCTGTTGGCATTTTTCTCTTGATTTCTGCCTCATTCCCCCTCTTGCTATGTGACCTGCACACTAACACTTCACTGTAGAAACAATCTAGGCCTGCTGCTGTGCGTGTGATATGTTCAGACACACACATGCACGCACACACTTACACGCATGTGTAGAGGGGAGGGGGTATGTGCTTATCTAATGTTGAGGATTGAATTCAGTTAGCCCCAGTGGGATTGGGTTAGGAGATGTCAGAAAGATAGATGGGCATCATGGTACGACACCCCAGCCCCCCCTACACCCCTCAAATTGTTTTGCATGTGTGTGCTTATCATACATATCACATTCACCTATGTGTGAATCCAAAACGTTCTATAGGTAATATTTGCTTTAAATTGCATACCCAAAACTTGGGCGTAATACCATCGTCTTGTTGTCTTGCACTTTATTTCACACTGCAGTTAGCATCTGAAGCCTGTACCGTGCACTGTATAATGCAGCATTAGTATTTAAGCCGCCAGGAATAGTTACTTTTTTCTCTCAGGCCAGTCTGGATGATTGATGCAAGACCTGATCCAAGGCCTCTAGTGGCTGGCACACCTGTCCCAGAGTCTGTCTGTTTAACCGAGAATTTCCTCTTCCAATGCAAGAACGAAAAAAGATGAGAAGTAAAGCAATAAACAGAAGTTTATTGTTTTGCATCAGTGTAAACTTCTGTGTACATGGTAAAGTCATGCCATCGGCCTTTGGCCTGTGATCAGGATCTCCTGGCAGGGTTTTCATTATGTATTGATTTGTACACAGATATACAGTCTGATTCTACACACACACATATATATTCACATGTGATTTGCCTAATCCAAATCAAACAGCTAATTTCAGTGAGATCAGAATCAAGGCTGATGTGATACAGATTCTTTATAAGCTTTATGATTTCAGTATGGCAGTGACTTTTTTTTCCACCTGCCTTTGTCGCACAAAAGCATCCACACACCCAGATAGACACACACTACCTATATGGATGCGTATGGTCTGTATGATCTTTTCTCCAGAGAGTCTCTCAGACTCTGATGCCCTGCAGTAATGGCTAGCCATACCTGGTCGTAGCTGCCTTCTCATGGCCTCGGGCAACTGCTTAGCAATTCCACTCTGAATACAATGGGCTGCAGGCTTGCACTCACTCACACATATATATATACACACACACACACAGATACACAAAAATACACAGCAAGCCATACACATCCAACAGACCTCTTTCAAAGCTCCTGTCCAGTAATGAATTTCCAGACCTTGAAAAGCTCCTTCTGATATACTTCAAACAGGTACTAACAAAAAAGATAGACTATTCCTTCGTCTTGCCCTACCTCCACTGTCTGCTGCCTCCTGAAACCTAGACAAGTACATTTATGGATCAAGACCACCAAAAGAAAGCCAATGCTGACTTAAATACATCTTTAATATCACTTTAAAGAACATGAAAAAGCAATTTATTTCTTTGCAGGACTGTGTCAGTCTCTATGACCAAGCATCTGCATATTCTTCCCCTTTGGTGTGGTTCCCTTTCTCCTCGTCTTCCACATTGGAATTGGGATGGATTTGTTGTTTGACATTGGCTAGTTGTACAAAGGAGCAAGTCACAGGAAGAACAGGATCCACATATGAGGAAATGCCAATCACAGGCTTAGGAGAAGGCAGTGAAGAGGGAGAATAAGAGAGGTGCTCTGCAGCCTCTCCAACCAGCTTTTGAAAAGAAAATACATTTCTGTCACACTCACTTCCCATCTGCTCTATCTGCCTGTCTGAGTTGGGAATAGGAGACACTCAACCGTAAACACTGAGGTACACACATGAAGGTGGTAGGCTAACAGTTAACAGATACTCTCAAATGATCCTAAATTTGCAATCTCCTTCTAGATTATGTCCATATTGGGGGGGACTGAACGGATTGGATGCAGTTCAAGTCGGATTTTCCCGCAGAAGGCTGGACTTTAGCAGACAATCTGAACCCTGGTTTGATTGCTATTAACTCACTCTTTACCTCACTTTAAATGAATAGTTAAGGCATTTGGAAAGTGTTTACACTCTTTTGTAAAGAACTGTTGATAAAAGTGTTATAGCTGTAGGATATTTAAAAAAGTCTGCCTATAGTAGCAGCTCAGAAAAAAAACATTAAATTACATTTAATTAAGTCCAAGCAAAACTTTTTCAGTTACGTATATTTTTGTTTTAGGCTCTGAATTTAGGAGCATGACTGTTGCCATCATGTATTACTGTTGCCAGTGCTAAAGGGTAACCCACTCTAGCTAGTTCATTAATGAGGTGCATTGAAGAACTGCATGGGTGCATTGCACAGACAAAATTACATGTTTTTGAATTGTAACATAAACATAAAATGATCCAAAAATTTCACTCACAAAAAAACAAAAACTGAGCACAGACTTCTTGCACAGTTTGTTAGCGGGCCATGTTGTTAGTGCTAAAAATAGATCTATAACCACAACAAAGAAAGTTAATGCTTCAAAGTAAATTTTATTTTGTTTCAGGTAACGGTTGACAATTTTTTGGGGGGGTACATTTGCACTTTAGTTGGCACTTTGTGAAACACATGAGAGCTCTTAAATATTTATTGATTAATTATTGATTGAGCATTTTAATGATTCTGTCTTCCAGGTAGTTGAGCAGCTTCTCAGTGTATGGTGATTATGATGGCTGTAAGGTTAAAAAACAGTATTAGCCACAAATACTGTATATTTATATTAAAAGTGTATATACATTTATTTGTGCAGTCTATTGTGGATGAGTGCAAAGTAGACTCGGCTTGTTTTTTTTTTTAAATTTGTTTAACTGGTGATTTTTAGGGTTATGTTGTTATGGAAATGCAGTATTTGTGTGTGTGGTATTGGTGACAGTTTTTGTTGTATCTTATAATGTGTAAAATTATTAAATGGATTAATCTCATGATAGGAAATATTGAATATGTCTGGCATGTTATGTGCTAGGAGCGGTTCATCAGCAGCAGGGTATAAACGACCGTCTCAGGTTAGTTGGTGGTTGCTCCGGGACGAGGTCCCTAGTGCTACATAGCCCTGCCATGTTGGGCTCTGAAGATCAAGTGTGTGAAAAAAATGAATTGGTCACAATGATCAACAGGTTGAGTTCAGTTACTTGAATTAGTGCTACACCCCTAATAGTGCCTAACTTTAAGCTTTATTTCATTGGGTTCATTTCTACAATAACTCCCCCCAGAACAGCTGTCAAGAATGGAAAATTAGCTATAGAGACCAAAACAGTTCTGGGACCAGACTACATGCTTAGTTTTGTTTTGAAGTCGGGCATTTTAACATCTGGGATCTATGGGATTTGACAACAAAACATGTCACTTGGCTGATATATGGATATTGCTGTGACTGGCTGTTTCTTGTTTTCCTCCAACCAAAGGAGACTAGCTGCTTCCAGTCCCTTCCTTTAGATGTAAAAACAAACATTAAATCCGGTTTGGGATTTTGCATCAGTGTTGATGTTCTTGTTTGGTGACAGGATTGGAATTTACCAGTGGATTTCATGTGTATCGGGTGATTTCTGACCCTGTGCTGTGACACTGTTCCACAGAGTGGTATATTAGTAACATGGGTGTGTGTGCCAGTTTCTGTGTACTTGAGGGCAGGGTGATGTAGTAGGGTAGTGTAAATATAAAACCATGACTTCCTGCTGTCTCCTCCATTATGGTAGCCACAGAAACATAATCCGCCTGAGCGCTACAGCTGCCTGCCAGCTTGCCTGACTCCTCTGCTCCCTGACTCTTCATTCCCACCATCATCCACCTGGTTTCTCTCTCTTACACAGCATGTTGCTTCACTATTGCTTCCTCAATACTTGCCACTTTTTTTCTGTCACATAAACTTTATCTTCCTTCTGTACAGTGTACGCCAAACCTGCTCAGGTTTCTTAAATTCCCAACTGGGATAAAATGATTGGATTGCAGGAAACTGTAAGACAGATTTGAGGGGTAGAGGAGGAGACAGGTGGCAGGAGTAGCGGACGGGGTGAAGATGGCAGGACATGTGCAATGGGCACCAACCATATTTATTTTCTATTGTCTATTAGAAAATAGTAGGTGTTGTTGTCTCATTGCCATTACCTAAGTTCCTCTTTTTTTTTTTCTTTTTTTTTGTACTTTGACCTTGCGCATGCAGGGTATTTTCCAGTCAGCAGAATGCTTTATCTCTGAGAGCAACAATCAATAAGGATAATTAATGATGCCCGCTGCAATGATAGCCTCAGCAGTCATTACCAGGCATTAATCCATGCAGTCAGAGGAGGGTCAAGGCCGGCTGCATCGCTCACCTAGAGGCGTGGCACAAATTAAAATAATCTACACACCGGCCGCTCTGTCAGGCCTTTTCTAACGCATTCACCTCCGTTGGACCATAATTAAAGATGGCCCATTGCTAGGTGGTGGGGCGCCAGGGTGACAATCCACTGCGTTGTCTCTTTAATATACAACACTTAGCCCGGAGGATGACACTAAAAGCAATCTGTAGGAACTCATCTCACCTGCGAGCGTGGGAGGGTGGATGTGTTTTTTTTTCTCTTCTAGATGTGCTGGGACATAAATCAAACGCACAACATGCAATTTTCTAATAACGCAGCGCCATCAGAAATGTGATTTAGCAGTAAATATAATTTGGTCTTGGTGTGAGACATTTCAAGTGAATGTATTATCTTTGCAGTAATGTTGTGCTCAGAGAATGAAATCTAGCAAAGACATGTTTTAACAGGTGATTTTAGGATAACTATGAACACTGCTATAAGGTCTTAATATAAAATATAATATTAGATGCTGTCATAAATTGGGCTGAGCAGATGATGTCTTCGTGAGCGATTCAACAGTTTGCCATGAAAATATATGTTAAGCCATACGTCACTGTACAACATTCTCCCCACTGGAAGAGAAGTACAAATCAGATTAAAAAATGTAGCCGATAGTGATCACTCTCATCTGATATTCTTTCATATTTCAAGTAGAGGAACGCAGCCGAGCAAAATGGTATTATTCTCCGCGCTCTTCCTGCTCCTGATTGGCTGTAGCATCACATCAGAGGATGGGAACGGCAAAGCCTCCGAGTGCCCACCTTGTTGTCAAGGGCACTTAGATTTGCCGTTTAAAGTTTAGAGGAGAAATTCAGCTTGATTCCATAATTCATGGGTGACATTTTCATTGTACTTAAACTTTGGGGTAAAAATTGGAAATGTGAGATTTAATTTCCTGTAATGTTTAAATTACTTTTTCTTTTTCTCTTTTTTCTTATTCTTTTTTTTTGCTTGGCCGGCATCCAAACGTGGGGAAGCGCCGAGGGGCAGAGAAGAGATGTTTAAGCAGAGGTTGCTCTCACTGCCAGCGGAGAAGTGGAGAGAATCTATAATAATGAAAAATGCATTTATCTTCAGCTGCCAGTCCTCCTTTTCTGCTCTCTGAAAAACATTGCAGGGAAAATGCAAGTGTGTTTGTGAGACAAAATAAGGTGCGTGTCACATTCAACATGCACAAGTAAAGTGAAAAATAACTTCATCGAAATCAAGAAAGAAAAGAAAAGAAACCTCGAGTGTGTCGAGCTGGAAGTTATCCTGAATGATGAGGAAAGTCAAACCGCGAGCATCTAGAAGGGTGCTTGATGATGATTGACAAGTGTTGGTTGTATCTCACTCCCACGCATGATTACGCCGTCTTCATCTATCCTCCAGTAGCTCTCTCACCTTCAGCTCTGTTTGGTTAAAGTGAAGAGGCGTGTAGGCGCAGCGCTAGACGCTCATGTGATTTCTATCAAGTCATTCTCACCAAGTTAACTTCTCGTTTTCCCTGCTTTAAATTTTCATCTTATTGAACCTATTACCGGTCAGGAAACAAAAGGGCCTGCGGGGTAAGGTGTGAACTCCCATAGCGGCGAGTCAGAGATGCTCACACACGCAGGCTTTAATAGGAGAATGTCAAACACTAAATCAGGAAATATTCTCTCTCAGTAAATATTAATTTCAGTGAAACCGGGAGTGGAGATGAATTTTTTTTTTTTTTTTTGTTTTTTAAGCCAATCTGGAGTAAACACTGCCAGGAAACTTCAGGAATATGGAAGTCGTGTTAAACATTTCCCCAGCGGGCACTCTTGACATTGTGACATCTATTTTTTAGCTTACTTTCCAATCACGGGGTGATTTAGACCAGCAAATTAAACATGTGAAGAGACATAAATCTCCCGCCCTCTCCAATTTTTTACTGTCCCATTTTGGCCCCTATTGTGAGTTCATACACCGCAGTCACAAAAGAATTAAGGCTTGACATTGCAGCACGTTCCTAAAACGCTCTTCAGTTTTTATTTGCGAAACGATCAGTGAATTTCACTGATTTTTCATTTTCTTTTTTTTTTTCTGAATTAATTGTCCCACTAACAAAGTTTAGCCATTTTCTTTCCCTATTTCTGTCCAATAAGGTAATGGAAAGCAACAGAGATTAGTGATATGCATATAAAAGACTGTCAATCATTTAAAATTAATTCTGTAAAGCGTCATGCGGTGTGATTGTTAGATTGCTGATTTTCAGACATGAGCCATCATTAGGCAGCAGACGACGCCGCTGATGGTAAAATTGCCTCCTCTGCTGCCTCCATTTCAGAATAAAATCCTAAGTTTATATTTTATGCTCATTGCTCATTCTTTGTGATCTCTTTTTAAAAAAAATAAATAATACAACATTGTTAATTCACCAAAAAGGCATCTTACTTTGAGAAAGTGCTCGTGTACACATCTGTGAATATGTGTCTATGATTGTGTGTATGTGTGCGTTATCCTGCATATTTCCGGACGTGTGCCTGTTTGTACCCCTGTGCGCACCCTGCTCTTGTCATCAGGTTGGCCAGTAGGATTCCTGATATCGCTGCCAGCCGGTTAATTAGAGCAGGCATCCAGCCGCCCTGGCTTCATTTGACTATCAGCCACCGAGCCACTTACTCCATAATTTCCTGCCTGAATTGGAGGGCTTTACTATCACTCACCCAGGCAGATCGGAAGTTTCCCTTTATCTCCTGTAAAAAGAAAAAAAAAGAAAAACAGCAAGCTGCACCCAGACTAAGCAGGCCTCACACCAGAATAAAGAGACATTATGATTACAAGCTGAAGGTGTGAAGTTGAGACACAGGAGAGCTTCAAACCCGCAGCAAACAAAAGATATGATTGTTTTTCTTTGTGTGTGTCAAGGTAAAAAAAAAAAAAAAACTGTGAGAGCTTGTTTTTGCCAGGCCCAAACCCTGTGTGTTTCCCTCCTGCATGTGTGTGTATATTTCATACCGGTGATTACAAATTTTGAGTGTGTGCGTGCGCCCTTGTCTGAGTGTGTGTACTTGCTGTCGTCCACTTTGTCACACTGGCTTTTAACTTTTTATGGTTTTCTCTTCATTAATTGAAAACATGACGGGGTGCTCTCGGGGCCTGATGGATGGAGCAGGAGAATTGAGAAAGCCATTAGCTTTACTGGAATCACAGCCTGTCAAGCAGTCAATACACACTGCTTTATGCGTCTGCAAGCAAAGATGGAACAATTATCCCTTTTATTAGGCAGCCTCATCACGCGCAGACACACACGGACGTGCGCACGTACACACCCTGTGCATCGCAGGCAAGAGGAGGGCAGCAATAACGATCAGCTAAAATCAGTCATTCATTACTGTCAAGTACACCTGACTCTCAGCTTATTAAAAACAGGCTTAATAGGTGGAAGGAGATCGAAAAACTTAATTAGTAAACAATTGTGATTAGTAACCTTTGGAATAAATAGACATTTTCCGAGCAGTGTTATCACATTGTATTTAGAATTAAACTACAAGTGAGTAACGCACACAGGTTGCATTTAATTTGCACACGTTCCTGGTTCTACACAGAGAAACTGTTCAGAAGTCTCTATCTATACAAACCGTTCCACATCTGTTTCTCATTGTCGTGTCAATCACTTGAATCTGTCTGGATATGTAACGCAAAGCTGTTCTCAGTTGTTGTTGTTGTTGTTGTTGTTGCGCTTTTAATCGGGCGCTAATGCATGGTAAACACATTCAAACACATGATGATCAGGGCCATATGAATAACAGGAATAGCTCTTCAGAGTGTCCCTGGCCTCCCAGCCCCCTGCGGGGGTCATGCCCCCTCACTGAGTGGTGCTGAGCAGCAGGAGGTCACAAGTTCAAAACCCCGGGGCTGGTTTAGTAATAGCAGGACACTGCAGGCTGCCTTTGAGGGGATTGCTGGGGCTGCGATCAATACTACAGGTAAAGGAGCAGCAGAAAAGAAGCAGAGAGAGGACCTCACTGGGGAGATGAACATTATCAGAATCTATACAGTGTAAAAAAACAAACAAAAACATCTATTGTATACAAAGAGACACGCAACAGCATTAAGTGAGATTTCACATACAAATACACTGGGAATACAGGGTAACCCTTACGAACACTGCGCACACAGGAGAGATACAAAGCTGGCTAGAAAAGGCCTCATGTTTGCAGTTTTCTCAGTTAAAAACTGAACCATGTGGGGATGAAGAAAACATGAAAGTAAAAACCAAGGCAGAGTTAGAAAAGAAAAAAAAAAAAAGGAGTGTTTGTTTTTCTACCACCTCGCTGCCTTTTCTATATAAGCAGTGGAACACTTTACATAAGATTTATTACATCCAAGCAGAAATATTATCTTCTGCGGATGCCATTCATCACCCGAGCCATGAGACGCTGTGAATGATACCACCAAATTATGTAGATCAGCCATGTCTGAGGGGGGCGATTCAATTTGGTAACCTTGGTAACCCCAGGTACTGTGAACAACCACACTCCCCATCACATCCCCATTTTTGGCACATCACTTAGCAAGTGCGGTAAGAAAAACGTGCACGTTTACAAACAAAAACGACAGTTCACGTGCATATTCACTGTTTTTGGGAATGCCCCTGTATTTCCAAGTGTGGAAATATGTAGCTAAAGAGAGAAGTGCAATTGTAAAAAGTTTGTAAAGATCCTGGGCAATTTCTACTGGGCCAGCCCCCCCCCCCCAGGTAAAAGAATGAAAAGTAAAAAACTTGAGTTGATTAACAAACTACTCCTTTTAAGTAGGAAATGTATACTGTGTAACTGAATTTATGATAAACCTCCCACGATAACTCGATGGTACAAAGAAATCTTTGGAATTATTCCACTGGAGATACTAAGTGCAAAATTGAGATGCAACACCAAAAGTTTTAAGGACCCACTGCAACCCCTGATAGACTATCTGCCCAGTAATCTACGTGCTAACATCCTTAAAGATGAACGTACATTCAAATGGAAATAATAATATGTCATAACCACCTTTGTTTACTATATTGTTATTGTTCTTTTTGTGGCCACCAATTATGTTGTCACTATTTGCTGTAAATAGTCCCTATTTTGAAAATAAATACTCTCTGAAAACAAATGCTCTGAGTTATGAGTGGTATGGGTGTAGTCGTAATTATGCATAGTGCATATGTGTGCAAGCGGGGGTTTTTTTCTTTACTAATGTAATTAACAAGGTGACTTGCTGAATTACATCCTTTTAAAGCTGGCCTGTCCAAAAAGTTGCCAGTCCACTTCATAGGGTCTCCCTGCGCTAGCCAGTCTTAGCCAGCAAGGCTAACAAGGCTCACCACAACATGATAGCTCAGTTTGCACAAGCACGAGCTGATACTGACACACTATCAAATGTCTTTTGGGGAAATTGAAAATGATCATGTAATTTGATTCTTCAAATATCCATGTTCTGCTATGAGTTTGGCTTAATCAGCCTGAAAAACATCAAAAGGAGCCTGCAAAAGATTTTGCATTATAGATCTGTATTCTTTCACTACATTTGCTGAATCATTCCCTGACTCTAAAATATTCTAAAATACAGCCTATTAGGAGCAAACCTTTATTGAAATGTTGCAGTTTCTGTCATGTTTCAGGCCTGCTTATAGAACAAAATGTTTACGTTTTCATCACAAGTTGGTGAGGGTTGTGTCTGCCCACACAGGTACCCTTAGAAAAACCAGAAGACTCATGGTTGTCAAACCACGTTTTTATTGATATACACTGAGGTGCCAAAACTCGTCATTAACAGTACATGGAGGTTCTCAAATGTCATTGTTATGGGAGAAAGAGTTAACAACTCTCAAGCAATATTAAATCCATAAGAGAACCCTTTTTTTTTTTTTTTTTTTTTTTTTCTGTGT
>VUQG01020145.1:0-16530 GCA_015106755.1 Etia nguti
GATAAAGATGCTCATGGTTCATAGATATTCAAACCTTTCATCAAAAATAAAGTAAATAACATGTTTTTCTATATCTCCAAAAGTTGATTCTGTTCATCTGGACGAAACGTTTCTCCCACAAACGCTACGTCCAGATGAACAGAATCAACTTTTGGAGATTTACCTTCCTGGATGATTGAGAATGCATCAAGATGTTTTTCTATACACATGCCCACTTTAGAAAAATCCTTCATTTATTTATTTTTTTAATTTATCATTTGTAGCTGGTGCAGCCATATAGTATTTTTCACATTTCTCACACTGTCTGTGCAGCTCTGCCAAAATTAATTGACTCAATGATCCAACAAAACATCTGTCCAAAGGTTTCTCTCACTCCACCGCTGTCAGTAAGGCAATGTCTTTGATTAATGAGACATTTGATTAATAAAAACAGCCATTGTCTTCCACTAACTGTCTCTGTTTTTATTAAGAGAACAACCGCTCCACTAACTTAAGCTAGCCATTTCATCTACGTGGAATGACAATGTTATAAAATCATAACACCGTGAAGCCATTCTTTGCTGCCTTCATAATGATGAGATTTTGAATTATGTCTTGTAATCACCCTGCACTCACCAGTGGCTAGCAGGTTAGAGTGAAAGACTCAGCAGCAGTCTATAAATCCATCTCTGCAGCGTTCAAGGTTGAAATAGCTTTTGCTACTCAAATGGGATTAGGAGACTAAGGTGATGATGCCAACTAACCACACATCACATGCAAAGACTAACCTGGGTGAGGGCTGGCAGTATGTAACGTTAAAAACTTGGTAAGCATGTCATGGCAAGCCCCCCTAAATGTTAAGATGAGAAGAAATTTAACAACATAATTACGGGAAATGTTGATTTATGTCAAACTGAAACAGAAATCTGACTCTGATAGTCCTCTTATCACTGTGCAGAGAAAGTCTTTTGTTTTTTCCATTCCATTCACAACAATGTTTGCGCTACAGAGATTTAAAAGGCACCTAGCGGCATTAAAGGCAAAAGCTGAGCAAATTTGCAAATATGCAAATTTCCTCTCAAGCTATGCAAGCGACAGCTCTGTAAGAGCCAACCGTGCTTCTCTTTAATGCTTGAAGAAACAGAAAAATTATGTTGTTTACTACTGAACTCAGCTACAGGAGAATGGAATATTGGACCAAATTGCTAATGAGATTTACACCTCAGGATTCAATATATATTGCTTTAAAAAAGAACCAATGAAAATGCAAAAACTGAAAACAAAGTAGATGAAAAGGTGAAGAAGTTCATTGTAGCATTCGACATAAAAGCAGGAGTGGATGGAGTCACTGTTTCCAGTCTTTATGCTAAGCTAAGCTACTGTAAGTAAACCTGCTGGCTTGGTATTTAGAGTACAAATATGAAAGTGCTGTCTTCTCATGTAACCCAAAGCAAGAAAGCAAATAAGCCTATTTCTCAAAGTTAAACAATATAATCACTTGGTTTTGGTAGGGTTATGTTGTAGCTCTTCTCCACTGAAAATTTTTATTGACAAAAAACCCAAAACACCAGCAAGTTTAATGTTTCATTGTTTTACAGTTAAAAAAAATTCTGCCAACACCAATTTTGATCTGACAAACTCATCAGAAAATATTAAAAAATGTATTTGTACCATGTGTGCATATCATTTTTCTCGGTTTGTCCTAAAGCAATTTACTCTATCAGGAGGACATTTTCAGTCATGACTGACCTTCATGCTTTAAACAGCAGTGATGTGCCTTGAATTTTGATGAACTGCAATGGAGAAATAAGCTACAGTAATTTCAGATTCCAGCCTGGTGTAGGGTTTCTCTTTTAGGTGTTACTGCTTTTTGGCAAATGAGCATGGTAGAGGACACTCGTGTGTATTCAGGTGCCAGTGAAAAAGAAATGAGAGAAGGTGGGATAATGTGTATACACAAAAAGAGGTGCAGCAGAGCCATTATGTACACACTAACAAAAGGCTAAGATTCCTAAGATTATCCAGTAAGTCTGCCTACATATAATAGATATGATATACATATAAAAGATAATCCAATATCTTACCCTCACCTCTCATTAAGGGCAGATGTCACTATTATTCCTGCACCTAATAGGTGAATGGTAGAAACAGAGAACTGAGAGGATTAGGGACGAGACCTGCATCCTTCAGCCAGCCCCCAGCCTCCACCTCAAAGCTCCCCAGTGCGTGCCTGCATGTTTGAAGACTGCAAAGGCCTGTACTCTGTGGAGCATGGGAGATTTGTCAATAATTTGGCCTCTGGAGGAAGGTAGTCTTTACTCTGCCAGCCTTCAGGCTCCACAGCATTTTGTGGGGGGAGGAGAGTGTCCCTTTGTGTCCCTTTTATGTCTTTACCTCCTCTGTTGCACATCCCTACAAAACTACGGAGACAGTGTAAGGATTCATGTATATCTCATACAGTATTCTCCTTCTTAGTGTGATACCGGACAAGAAGACAACCTCAAAGCTGTTCTATCGTGTGGTAAAGAGAAAAACCACCTTAAGATGTTTACTCTTTAAGTAGAGCTTCTGTATCACAGGGGTTTGAGATGCAAAACCCTCGCTAAACAAGTCAAAGCCGCAGTTACAGCTTCAGTTTTAATAAGTAAGAAATGCCTATTTGACCAGATCTTTTTGAAAACTGCAATGAAAAGATTAACAGACAAATAAATCAATCTTATGAGGGCTTTCCAAGGTTACACAGTAATCCTTTCCCACATATCAAGACTTTAGAGGGAGCTGTAAAAGAGCTAACTGAACTATTCAGTATTTTTTTATTTGAACTTTGAGTCAAATCATATATTAGGAAGAAAAAGCTAGCAAAAAGCTGGTTTAAAAAATAACTACTAGTAGTGTTTCTCTGAGTATCCCACGGGTTTCTATAAACACTGTACACCAACTCAAGCCTTCTATGCTGCCAATTGTATTTTACCAATAAGCTGACCATGTAATCCTCTGCATAAAACTCACTTTCAAGGGAGCATGAATGAGTAAATGATCTCAGATGCAACTAAGGTATGTATATCTAATGTGGCTTGCCTTTATAATATTTAACTTCTACACAGGGATACAGTAATAGTGACATTTTATTAACATATTCATGATGTTCTGTTATTAATGGTGACCATAATATAGTCAGTCCTGCTTTTTTAAGTCCTCTGGATAGAGAGCCTGAAGATTAATGATAGAAATTTGCTCTTTCTGACCCTATTTCCACACCTGTTCAGCTGCAAAGGAAATCAATGCTCTCTGATGAGACCCAATTATGCTCAGCAAAAGCTATTATTAAACTACCTGATTTAATGAGTGCATCTTTTAATATTACCTCTGGAAATATGTTCATGGTTTTCTTGTCCTTTTCATTTCTTTTCCTTTCTTTTTTTGAACAACACTACTAGACCAGATTTAAAGAAGGCATTCAATATCCAGACTTTGATGATGTAATTTTTAATATTTTATCACTAGGGTTGAGAAACAAGAAAGAGAAAAAAAAAAAAAACTAGAATACATTTCTGAGAAGATTTCATCTTTTATGAAAACTTTAAACCGATCAGACCATCTGAGTATATCCTTAAAGCTCCCGGATAAGTAAGAAAGGGAATTCTCAGCAACAGTCACTGAAAACGATTCATCTGAAGCTGATCAGAGGCGTCGTCCTCACTCGTGCTTTCAGCTTCTTATGATTAAATATTCCATTTGACACCCTCACTTCTCTGACTGATCTTATGGCTTGAGGATGGTCTTCTTACCATCAGGTTTAATTCAGCTTTGTTGCATTTTTCTGCCTTTCTTTTTCTTTAAATGCTGTGTCATACACTGTAGGACGGATACTGAATGAAGCCCCTGTAAGGGCGCAGCTGCTCTATTATGGATTAGATGGTGGCAGCACATAGCTCTTACCTCATAAATAGCTGAGGGAACATTTTAGGACACTGGAACATTGTGCACACTCTTCAGAGATGAGCATTTGTCTAGAAATATTGTAAATATACTCCTCTGTGTTATACAGGGCCAAAGAATGCACATAATTAATTTGCTTTGTAGTTAGAATTGGTCCTTTGTATGATGAGTATGTAGGAAATGCAGTAAAGCAGCCCCGAAATGGTGCTGCCAGGAGAAGTAATATTTCTGAAATTGGCAGCAATTTTATGAGTATATTGATTTGTTATAAATAGAAACCAGAGGATCATCATCGTAACTGTTGTCTTGATCTGTAAAAGGCTGCTGACCAAGGTTACCTTAAGGACACATCCCTGTGGGGTGCACATGTTTTGCTGCACTTCCACACCCTCCCTGGCCTAATCCAAAATAATCAGCCTCATTTGAATAGAACACCAGCAGCTTGCTTCAGTGAGGTATAGAATAGATCACAATAGATTCTTTTAGTGTATTAGTCTATTCGGGTATTTTTCCGTTCTTTTGGGGGGGAAATCTAGCAAAAAGGTGCAAGAAAGCAGTAAACAAAATCTCAAGATTTTCAAAAATATTCCTATGTGGTTTAACATTTCTGAAGGGCATACACATTTCTTATTTATTTATTTACTAGATGTATCTCCACAGTGACATTTTGTGCCTAAGGTGCATCCAGCGCAGCATCAGTAGCATTCTGCAGAGCTTCAGTTCAGCTACTTATGATGCACACATCAGCTTCTCCAAGTACCTTCCTCCTCCTCCACCGCCTTTTGATCCAGCCACCTGAAAGCTAAATATAGACAAATTTTACCATTTCATCTCAAGTTTTCCTGTCTTATCTGTGAAACTTTTTTTCTCCTTATATCCTTTTAATCACCGAAGGAAGTGATGAATCACACCTGAAGAAAATAGAAAGTGATTTCACACAAAAAGGAAGAAAGAAGAGACTCGTGGTGTAATGCTTTTTATTGTGTGTTATTTTTGGCCTGTTTGATAGACAACGTGTTTCTTTAAAAACAAAAAGAAGAAAGGTAGGAAGGTTTGAATTTTGAAAGCTGCTATGAAAATTTCATCGATCTTATTTGATCTTAGTTTTGCATCTTTCATTTATGTATATACATACATCGTATCAAAAGAGATTTTGTAATTACTTGATTTATTAGACTTTCCCAGAGTTGTATTTTATGTATAAATACCTTTACTATCAGATATAGACACCAGCAATTGTTCAGTGCATTGTATATAATTTAAAAATGAGCCAGACAAAGGTAGCGTGGTGCTCAAAGGGGCGTGTCATTGGAATATATTCACCAAACAAGCACTAGTACTTTTGAAGATAAAGGATGCAAATCTTAAAATATATCATATATCAGTATATCCTTATCCACCCTGTGACAGACTGGCGACCTGTCCAGCACATACCCCACCTCTCGCCCTACAGCAGCGGGGTTAAGCTTACTTATATCCAATATCGTCAGTTTCTTCAAAAGGTGAACAACTGTCCAGTCTGTATACAAGAGTAAGTTAGTAATTTAGCCAGAATGTAGACTTTGTCACAGGTAAGTGTAAAATATAAACATTGATTGATATATTTTTAATGTAGGTTTTAAATAAATTAAAAAATCATTTAAAAAAAAATATGGAGCAATCTGTATGAGATTAAGACAGTTAACCATTACTTTATTAATACAACTTTTAAAATTAAATGATCTCAAAATACCTGAGGAACACAGCCCATTTCATTTTCTGAATTCTGAAACAGACTTTCCAATTAATGTAATTATATGTCCCATGTTTAACAGTCCCAGTACCACTCATCCATCCTCACAGAAGCTGAAAGAGAGGTCAAAAAAAGCTTCGACGTTCCTCTTTGTTCAGGGAAAAACATTTTCCTTCACCCTGTCTGTCTGGATGTCTGGCTCTGTTGGCTCTCTCTCTGCTATTATTAGCACAGAGGAAGAGAGAAAAAACACACAGTCATGGCTTGGTTAACAGAGAACGCCACAGAATGATTCAGCACATTTCAAACAAAATGGAAATATATTTCTCTACTGGACATTAAGTTGTTTAATTAATTGTTAATTAATGAATTCATTTTTGCTGACAGACAGTTTAGGCTCACTCAGTTGGTACCTACCTCAATGATCCATTATCCTAAATGTGGTAAAATTATGCTCAATAATTTGTCGATTTTCTTTGTCTTATTCACATTTTCGATTTGTTTTTCATCTGTATGCTCTATGCCTCTATTCTGTCTAGACGAGAGAAATCCTGTCTGTCTGAGAGCGGTCACTCCCTAAGGCTGCAGGAGCACAGCAAGATGCTAGCAACAAATTCCAAGGCAACAGCAGCACTAACTCAGATTAACACTTTGTTTACTGGTACAATAACTGGGATGTATGTGCATATCCACCATATTTTTATTGAACGATAACCAATGCACTGACTCAGAAAAGGCAGAGATTGTGAGCGTGGCGCTGCATCTGCTTTTTGTGTTCACCTCACAAAAACAGGTGATGTTACTGTGTTATCTGTGACACTAAACCATAAAACAAACTTTAAAAAAAGAAAACAGTGCTGTCTGTACACATTGTGACAGATGTATTTAGAAATTGTAAATAAATAGGTCAATGAAATGCTGGTCATTTTTGGTTTTGTGGATGTCTATTTCTGTGTGAAAGGTCACACACATACAGACTTTAATATGCCTGCAGAGCTGACACCACAGCCCTGTGAAGAGGAATGGCTTTGATCCAGAGAAGCTGACAAACTGGTGAAATTTATGGGCACAGCTCGCTTGCTGCACAGCCTGATTCTCATTTCCACCCCACACCACACTCCCTACAATCACCAGACAGCACATAAAACATGCCTCTCCCTCACCACGGTCCCTTTTATTCTTCAAGATTGCAAAGATGAAGGCATGAATAAGAAGAATTGCCAGTCGGTGAGGAATCTATATTTATATATAATATTTAGTAATACCTCTCAAATTAAAACATTCAGAGGCAGAGCCTAAAATGACTTTATATTAGAGGGTTGAAGGATGAGTAGATGTGTGTAAAATGATGTATGAGACATCCAGAGACATGTTTGTATTACTAGTGTATTAGTGATGCCATAATAAAATGTGAGGAATCACTGGAGGAAACTGTCTTTTTCTGTGTATTGTAGGCTCGGTTTGTTGTACTTTTTTACAGTCAGTAATACAAAGTTTAAACAGCACTGCAGGTATGTTAATATAAGCATGTGTTCAATAATTACAAAATGACACGCTTGAGAAATCAGCCAACTGCAATCCTTATAGATTGCAGTGGGACTGCAGGCACAACCTGCTCTCATAGCATTCAGCAGTAAATTTCAAATTAATCCCAGATCGGACGCAGTTTCCAACAAGAATCCTTTACACAATAGAAGGCAGTACAATATTTCACATGCTTTTATAGCCTCGTAAAGCTCTTATAGAGGGCTTTTTTCTGTTTTTGGTGGTTATGAAGTAGGGACAGGGTGGCTAAGGTGCATCTCAAAATAGAAAGTTGAAGCACTCTTGAAGTTTGAAGCAATCAGAGGGAGGGCTGTTTTGTAACAGGGCTTTTACAGTAGCATTTCACCTCAGGACTTCCATTCAGCAGCATTGCAGAGGTATAAATCTTTGAAGAACTGCAATGTGCATCATGCATGCACATTGCAGTACTGAAGCTGTCCCGCCCAATCAGTGCGCAAAAGGCGAGATGGGCTAATTAAGGACAATGCGTTAGGTCCAAAGGCTCCAAGGTCAAAGGGTTTGGGTCTCTGTTTGTGTCAGTGTGTGGGGCAGGGATTGGGGGTACAAGGGTCAATGCACAGTACAGCCTTAGGTAATCCATCATATCTCTGTAATGCACAGCTTCCTGGTCCTGGGCCCCTTAAAAGCTTCAAGGTGACATTGCTTTCCAGCCAGACAGATAAAGTCTTTTTTTTTTTTTCCTAAAGAAATATTTATAAAACAATACTGACCCTCAAAACTGATTTTCATCTGTCAGTCAGTTGTTGTTTTGGGGTTTTTTTTTTCTGTGATTTCCTTTGTCTTGACCTGTGCAATGCCTTATTTGTTAGTTATTAAATTATTTGTTGATATATTTTGTATTAAATACCTACATTTTAAGTGTAACTTGCACATAAATATGACATTTTTTCCCACTAAAAATGCTGTGCAGAAATAAAATCTGACTTCCCATCAGGACTGTGTTTAAGAGCTTGTTATTGATCATAGATTATCACCAATTAAACTAGCATAGTATGGATCTAGGAAATTTCCAGTTCATCAATAGGGTGTATAAACAGACATGAATGATGTGTGCATAGATCAATCATGACAACTATGTGAGTAGAAATATTTTGCTTTCATCTTTTGCATACCTTCCAGTAGGAAACCCTTCCTCATTATTTTAAAGAGATACAATGAAATCACGTGCAGCCAAAATTATTTCAAGGTTTTATTGATATGGTGTCATACAGCAATACAATAATAATAACAGTAAAGAGAAAAGCATGTCAACTACATTCAATCCATACGCTTTTGTTGTCACTGCAGCTATAATAAACACTACGAAAGAGAATATAACGGTTAAACACCCCACTGAACAGAGTCGTACGCATCAAACACATGGTCAGAAGCTGCTGGTGTTTTAAGGCATTTTACATCCTACAGTATTTCTTTTACAGTTTGGCTAAATATTGATTGTTGGTTTTGAATCGGTGATGTACTGATCATCATTTTCCAGAGCATGTGCATTTAGAAAAGTTTGGCAGTGCTGCGGACGTGATTTTTTTCTTTAGACATCCATGAAAGCTCTTTTGGTTTACAGTGTAAGGATAAAGGCTTGACATTTGCAACCACTAGCAATTCATCCATTGTTATAGTGTATACTATAAAATGCTATTTCAGTGTGTTTATAACTTCTTCTGTTTGACGCTATAATTCATACAATTCATTATTCTACGAAACAAAAATCAAAATGCCCAGCTTTCAGACTTGCTGTTCTCACTCAACACATAATTCCAGTTATGATAGGCCACTGTGTAGAGACACAAACACACTTAGTACAGTACTATCAGTAGGTTTTGTTACCATTCTTAGTGTTAGTGCAGTTTGTCAGGGCATTATTCACCATGACCAGCAGCAAGAGAATAAAGATAGCTGTGTTAGAGTTGGCAGTGCACGAGCAGAGAAAACAAGCTACAAGTCTCTTTTAAGCTACTGAAGGATTTCTAGTGGTGAGGTCACACTACAACAGACATTTTATCCAGTCATGGCCACAGTTAAAAAAAGAAAGAAGTTGAGATGTTCTAAACACATCATGGTATGGCAAGTTTCAACTAAATCATTATAGTTTTGTCAACACTGTTTTCTTCAGGATGAGTGACATGATATTAATTCTTGGGTTGTGCTTCATGGGAAATGTTGTTATGCAGCTGATGTGTAAAATTTATCACACCTCAATCGCTGGATCGTTATGAAACTCATGCATTTGTGCTACAGCATAATTTATAAATCAGTCTTCAACTGACTTTATAAAAGACTCTTTTATTATATTTGCTCCATTCTCTAAACTCTCAAATCTAACCTAAAGGTCTAACAAACACATGTCTAATGCAGTCATTAAAAGGTGTTGTACATGATGATGCTCGACATAGTCGGTAGTTTTAACTTCAAACAACAAAAGTGTGTTGAATGAGTAATTCACTGATGGATTCCATGCAAGCATGACATCTTCATACACCATGCAAGTTATGCCTGAATAATATATTTTTGTCTTTGTCCTAAGTCTTGATCTCACTCAAAGAGCTACATTATTATATATTGTTGTTAGTGAAACTTTTCCAGGAATTCAAAAAGGGTCGGTGCTCGACTCCTTCAGCCGTTTGGGTTGTGCTCAAATCCCTTGCAATGAAAAGGGAACTGTCTGTGCAATCATTTGATTTAAGCAGGATATTCTTTGCACTAAAAAGGCTCAAAATGTTGGCTCAGTAAGACATTATCATTTATTATTGTTCATATTCGCTGGTTTCTTATGTAGACTGTGTGCTTACTTACTAAAGGGAAATCATTATATTCCTATTGTATAAGTGGGTAGAGACCCATACCAGCTGATGGGTTTTAGATCTTTTTGCCATAGTGTGGAATGTGTTGAGAATAATTCACAGTTTGTGGAAGAAAAGCACAACCGGAGTTGTTATTATTATCTACTGTGTGTCCGTACATATTGATTAGTGAGAAAGACCAGTAGAATAATGTACTGTGAAAGACCATACTCCTGTAAGAGATGCTACCTAAGTGCTTGATATTGTTTGAAGCCGAGAACAAGAGAGAACAGATCTACTGGACTTTTGCATGGTGTGTCGCCTATAATAGCGGTATAATGGATTTCCCTTGACGGGGGGAACACCTGTGGGGGTCAAAGGGGACAAGGACACCAACATAAAACAAACCTGTAGATCCTGCACTCTAATCACATCCAACACACACTAGCTCAGATATGAAAGACAATCTTACTATGCTTTTAGGATGGGGGATGAAGAGAGGTATGGGTTTGCAAGGCAAAGGGAAGATTTAAGGGTCAACACCAGGCTTACAGTCGGCTCTTAGTTTTTCTGATTGGTGGGAATGTCATCTTGCTGCTTCTCCATCTTCTTGGTGGTGACTACTGTCTCCTCATAAACTTCACGCTGGGACACCTTCCCACCGGATTTGCTCTCCTGCTGCTCGTCATCCTTTCCCTCCTTCTTGGAGCTCTTGCCAGAGCTTGTGTAAATGCGGGTCTGGTAGCTGTAGCCCTGCCCAGGTCCAGCACTTATGGAGGGACTGGGATAGGTGATGCCTGTCCCAATGCGGGTCTCCTCTCCCTCCAGTAGTTTCCTGCAGAAACGGTCATAAAAAGGCATTAGAGAAAGACATTATATAACGATATAGGCAGATGGTGAGGTGTCAAGAAACATACCTGTATGCTGCAATTTCTATATCCAGTGCCATCTTGACATTCAGCAGATCCTGATACTCCCTCAAGTGACGAGCCATCTCGCCCTTTGTGGTCCTCAGCTCATTCTCCAGCTCTGCCATGCTTTCCTGAGCAGAACATTAAACATGAAAGTAGGCCAGAATTGCATATTTAAAAAGGTGAAGACAATGTGTGTGACCAAATGTCTTGCAGCAGACAGACAAAGACCTCTGTCAATCCTATTGTTAACATGGGCATGGTGTAGGCTAGAATTTGAGAAATGTATTAATAACATAGGAGATATTTGTATTTTTAGTAAGAAGCTCCGGATCAAGCGATTTCTTGTTTTAAAGTAATTTTTTACTTAGAGCATTGACAGTGGGCGTTGTCAGATGCAGCTGAGCGCACTATCCAAAGGAAACTAGTTTCAGCACCACGGACAGAGCCCGACAAAAAAACGGTTGTCCCGATATTATTTTTGCGGTATTATCACTAAAAACTACACACATAGTAGACTATTAATTTAAATAAAACTTTTACGAGACTGCTACTTAATAGCAGAATTTCATTTCAGTGGAAACCTGATGATAAGCGTCAAAAAATTAAAATAGAATTACCTGATAGTTTCCAATCTCCATATTGTGTCTGTCCTCCATCTCACGAAGCTGCTTTTCCAGAGACTCGTTGGTTCCTCTAAGACTCTCGATCTCGATGGTCTTGGATTGCAGCTGCCTCCTGAACTCGTTCACTTCCTCCCTGCTGGCGCGGATGGCCTCGTTACTACGGTTAGCCTGCTCGGAAAGATCTGCAAACTTGCTCTTGTACCACTCCTCGGCGGACTGCAGGTTCTTTGAAGCCATGGACTCGTACTGGCTGCGAATCTCTTTGAGGGCGGAGGTGAGATCCGGCTTGGACACCTCCATTTCAACAGACACCTGTGCAGCCTGGACCATATCCGTCAGCTCGGCCACCTCCTCTTCATGCACCTTCCTGAGGAAGTTGATCTCGTCCAAGAGGGATTCCACTTTCTTCTCTAAGTCCAGGCGCACCATGGTAGCATCATCCACATCTTTTTTGAAAGCCTTGAGGGTGGCCTCCGCCTCCTCTCGGGCGCGGAACTCCTCTTCATATTTCCCCCTGAGCTTCTGCAGGTCGTCCTCAATATTATCCCTCTCGATCATCAGCTGGGACTTCTCCCCGTTCAGTTCGTCGAGCTGGGAGCGCAGTTCGCGGATCTCTTGCTGATAGAGCTCTGCCAGCCTGGATGGCTCGGTATGACGCTGGCGCAGAGCAATCAACTCAGTTTCCAGTACTTTGTTGTGCTGCTCCAAGTTACGCACTTTCTCGATGAACATTGCAAAGCGGTCATTAAGACCTTGCATTTGTTCCTTTTCATTAGTGCGGATGATTTTAAACTCATTGTTGAGGACGCTACTCTGTGTCAGGTCGAAGGTCTCCACTGGCATAGGAGAAAAGGAGCGGCCAGACTTTCTGCTGAAAGAGCCCAGGGACGAAACGTTGCTTCGGGACAGAGAGGAGGACCGGTACCCTCCGCGAGAGGCCACGTTCATCACCGTGCGCGATGGAGAGGATGCATAACGGGGAGAATCCCCGAAAATCCTCCGGTAGGAGGAGGAGGAAAAGACTTCAGATCCGTAGCTCATCTTCGCTTGTGTGGAGACAGAGCAGAGCAGTGGGCGCGTCTCCTTTATATAGAGGGGTCGACCCAATCACTAATTAATGCCTAACGGTAACATCCGGACTTAGTTTGTTCCAGATGCGTTAGGCAGTCCAGTGTGCATATGCGAATGAACAGAAATCACTCCTGTAAAGACGATTTTTCTTTGATAGGTCTATAATAAATATGACATCACTCCAGATGTGCGTGGTTGACTCTATTTTTTTTTTTCTTTCAGCAGATGGAACTGTCCTTTTTGGCGCAGTGGTGATGTATCCGCGTCTGATCGCTTGTTGCTTATTTAAAGCAAACAGCTAAGAAAATGTAGCAAATATTCCGCTTAAGGCATCCTTTTAGCAACAGTTTCCTGTAGCTCATCTGCAGCGTTTTTGTAGCTGAGAAAAATCTCTGAAAACAGAATTCCATCTAATCCGCTTCAGTCTAGAAATTTTTTTAACGCAGAATGACGATGACGATGCAGTTTACTTTCACACTTACTTACTTACTTACTTACTTACTTGCAGTACAGCCAGGTAACATCCGTAAAATACTCTTCCCCAAAACAAAGTACTGACGTCATACAACACATCTGCGTGCAGTTTCCAAATAATATCTATTTAAATAATATGATCCATTATTTTAACCCAGATCAAGGACGAGCAGTGCGTTTTTCTTGGACCTTTATAGCGCCTATAAGAAACATGAGTATAACACACAATGAGAAATTTATATTTGAAAATAAATATGTTATGCATAAAATGCAGCAGGCTGTACGAAATATAATTAGAGTTAGATTTCTAAGAAAACTATTTTAAATAATATCTAGGGTTACTCTGACTGGTTGATTGTTATTTGTTCTGTTTGGTGTAGTGTATATATAAAGCTTGGTCAAACAGGATCCGACTGACAGGCCTTTGCTGCCCTCTGTTGTCAAATAGCGTTACATTGCAAGCAAACGGGACTACAGAACTGTATTAACTGTATTAAAATTTTAGTGTGACACATTCAAAGTGGTGTTATTATCGTGATTTGTGGCAGAGCAAGATCATTATGAGAATGATTTATAATTAGGGCCTAATTAAATGTGTTTATTCTGGTATCATACTCTTATCATGGCCTAAGGCTTTGTTGTTTGAACTTTGAATTCCAGTTTACTATTAAGAATTCTTTTGTTTGGTGTTTTTAGTTGAAAACTTTAAGGTGTGTCTTTATCTTTGTAACCAAAGTAATGCCTCTGTCCTTAGTCTTTAGTTGCACAGTAGGGTGTATAGTGGGAAATGGCAAAAGAGAACAATGAAATAAGAAGTAGAAATTTACATTTAGAACAAAGGGAAGAGTAAGTAATCTTCATCAGATTGAGAGTAAGTCTCACTAGATTAATGGTACTCTTTTTATTAAACATCCAACAACAGTTGACAAACATCCAGCTGGCCATCGAGCAAGTACTGATTTCATATAGTTGGAACAAAGAAACATGAAGAGTGATGGGGATAGTCATGCAAAGGTTAGGGCTCGGGATATCAATATTAGCGATGTACTTATGTGTGGGAACTCAACAGTGGGAGGAAACTATTATTTAGGTAGGGAAATGCCTCCATTTTGAGCTTTAGAAATATATATTTATATGCACTTCTCTGATCTATTAATCTAAGGTGTTTGGATAGAAAAGTGACTGGATTTCTTTAAGTTTCTTGAAGAAGTTTCACCTCTCATCCAAGAAGCTTCTTCAGTTCTAAGACCAAAGTCCCAAGTATTTAAGCCCTAGTGGGATACCTGGGACTTTCCACCATTTATGTGGTTATATGTATTAGCAAAGTTATTGCTAAGGTCTGAGACAATACATAGCTGTAACTTTGATAATACATAATAAACACATATATTGTTGTGAGAAGTAATTAAGGCTTAACAGATTAGACAGCTTCTCTTTTTTTTAATATTATTAGAAAGTGCTAACAGTAAAGGTCCAGCTAACTGACTCAGTGTTGATGGTATCTGTAACCATGTGAGTTACACTCACAGCTTAGTTTTGAACATTACACAGAGCATTACACTGCAGGCACTTAACTTTACTAATTATAGCCATGGAATCTAAATCAAAACATCCTTGATTTGCTCACTTAGGACACCACATTAAATTATTACAACATTTAATAGCAAGAGTATGCATATATTCCAGGTACTTCTGCAGTTACATTCCAAGAGGGAAAAGATTGGCAAATCTGACTGCAGTACAACAGCTAGATGGATAAATGTCTAAGAATAAGTCAACAAACAAAACATAACACGGAGTGGAAAAGAAATATAAAATGCATAAATTAAAAATCTGGAAAAATGATCAAAACCATGAAAAGTTTCCTATGTGACCATTTAATAATCTGATTGTACTGAGAGCCAATGACTAGCCTACTAATAATCTTTATTAGTCTATAGGGTGATTCTGCAGGCAGAACAGGGGACTCTGAACAGTGACATCTCAGATACCCACAGCTGCATTTGTGATATCCAGAATGAGGTTTCACATATCTACATTTTAGTCATTACCAATCATAATTTTAATATGAGATACCACAAATGGAAAAAAATAAATAAATAAATAAAAAAAAAAAAAAAATATATATATATATATATATATATATATATATATATCTGTTATGACTGTGTAAAACTGTCATATCCCAAATTGAAAATATGCAATTTTACCAAAATTCTTAGAAATGAGGGCAAGTAGGTGACTGGCTATCCACCAGTATATATTTCTAAGATGTGATTAGTGCTTGTGTTGTTCCTAAAACAAGTTTTCTCGCGTAAGATTTGACTTTCTGATTGAATTTACTTTCTGTATTCTGTTTTACTTCTTTTAACCTCTTAACACTCATCAGGTCACCTGAGTGACATCTCCAGTTAGGGACAGGGTTTGAGTTATGTTAACATCCCCCATTTTAGACAGCTGTTTTTCCATCCATGATTGACAAGACAGTAGCCTAAGCAGAGAAGCCCAGACCTCCTTCTGCATGGCCACCACCTACAGCTCATCTGGGGGACACAAAGGTGTTCTCAACCTACCTGACAAATATATTCTCACCAACATATCCTGGGTTTACCTGGGAACACCCTTCTGTTAGGACATACCTGGAACACCTCACTTAGTACATGCTCAGGACACATGCTAGTCATGTGCATGAATCACCTAAGCTGGGTCTTTCCATTATATTGCCATCTTATCATGATGGAAGGATTTGTGTGCCCTAGTAAGCTATGTTGTCAGGGTATTTGCCTGTGTAGGGTCTCAGGTAAATTGGTCCTGGCTGAGGAGCCAGATGACGAAGAACTCACAATACCCCTATGAAGAAAACTTCACCTGACCTCCTGGAGGCCACCGCCAGGAGGTGAGATGATGTAGGGCCTCTAGGCAGAGTTCCTAGATATTTTTCTTGTTTCGGCTGTTCCCTTTATGAGGCACTACAGCAGATCATCTACCTCTGTCACACCAACACTCTTTATGTCATCCATCATCACATATATGAGGCTTCTCTGTGGTCTTACTAACTAGCTCTCGCCCTTTACCAGTAATCCCTATAGTCTAAAAAAAGTCCCTACTCTAACCTCCACACTCCTGGCTTCTCCCTCACGGCCTTTGAACAAGCATTCTTCCTCTTCCTTTGTGTTCGGCCAATGTGCCCTGACTGATATGACATGGAACTTTCAGTCTTGATGATATATACATATTTTGTTAGGTAAAGATTTTGCACCCAACGCCCTTCCTGACACAACCTTCGCCATTTATATCAGCTTGGGACCAGCACTAGTAGCACACCAGCTTGTGGCTTCAGCCCCCGTGGCTAAGCCCTGGAGGCCCTAACAGTTCAGTATCTGGTTATTGTAACTATCCAGTGGAATATGAATTTTCCTGTTTGTAAAAAAAAAAAAAAAAAGAAAGAAAGGGAA
>VUQG01020145.1:17208-50389 GCA_015106755.1 Etia nguti
TCTGAATGTCTCATAATAACAGCTGGCAGCAGGGAGAGAGACAGCAGGGACAGGCAGGGCACGGACAGCTATTACATACCTGGCTTTGCAGAGTACCCGTCACCGCTTCGGCCACAGCTTTCTGTCAGAATATTCACTTTTTCTTGCGACTTACACGCAGCTCAAGGCGCATGCTCAGAGTAACCGACGGCGCATTTGTTTTATTCAGGAACTCAGAGGTGAGTACAGTAATGCCAACCGCAGCTGAACAAAGTGAAATCTGCTCCCACAGTTTCAAGTCTTTGTGTTTTTGTGTCAAAGCCAGCTAACGCGTTAGCTGTGCCTGGACCACCTCTGGCTGCCCTTCGCATCAATGTCAGATAAAGAAGAGCTGGACGGAGGCGGTTTGAGCGGAGTGTTAGCTAGCCCCGTAGTCCAGCGGTAAATAACGGGATGTTGTTCGGTAGCCCCGCGAACGAGATGTTCTACCTTGTCGAGATACTTTTACATTAGCTTCAGATAATTTGTGAGTCTAGTTTTCTCTGGCTGCGGTTTTAAAGATAGTGCTGGCGTGATTGCTTCGCTAAAAACAAGTGACAGTTAGCTTCACGCGCTGTACAGTTGCAGCACTCGTCGATCCACTCTCTCTCTCGCCAAGACTTAGCAGAGGAAACAAAGCCTGCTCTAAGTTATGTTTGCTTTTCAGCTGCTATGTGCAGTACAGTTGAGCAGGTTTTCGTAATGCTTAGCTGTGGATTTTTGCAAGCCAGAGCTTCCTTCTGACCCCATAGGACCCATTTCATAACATGGGCAATTAAGATAGAGCTAAGAAAGCAAACAAACTGTAAAATAACAGAAAAGTGATTTGTCTACCAGTCGTGTCCGTACTTGTTTTTAATTACTAACGGTTAAAATAAGATTTCAGATAAAATCACCTGAAGCTTTTGTTTTGTGTTCTGTTAAGCGGCACACTGATTGCAGTGTTTTTTGTTTGTTTGTTTTCTATGTCTGACCCTGTTGACAGTTCTTTGCCTCAGCATGTGCGTCTCATTTGCTTTTGTGCTGGCACTAAGAAGAAGAAAGCTGATCTCTGCCCTTCCTTCCTGCAGCCTCTCCAGCAACAGTACAGGAATTGACAGCATGTCAGCATAAGAGGGGAAAAAAAACACACAACACTGGCCTTTTAAGCTAAAGGACAAGGCCAGAAACTAGGCTTGCATTCCACTGGAGCATAAATTCACAAGACTTCCTACATGTCTCTTTTTTAGGTCTCAGCTTTTTTGCTTGTGGCCTGATGTTATAACCAAATAAGGACTCATACATATTCTGACTACCATGATCCCCATGTTAAATTGTATCACGTGTCTTTGTTTTATCTCTCATTTAAATCTGGCTTGAACTTTTACATAAAGTAGGTCCTCACCCTCCACTCACTTACTGTGTAATCTAATCCTAGCTTGATAATTACACAGGAAACACCATAATTAGGCGATGATAACTAAATTGTCAGGATATTAGTTTGGCTCCTTCCAAGTTTTAAACCACTCAGTTTCTACAGGTTGGGACTTGATTAGCTCATCCAGATAATCCCGTTTCTAAAGTCTAAAGGACAAAGTGTGATTGAATTACATTTCTATTCTACACAGACTTTGCTGTTTCTAATGGTTTTTTTCCCTTTTTGTTGTCTGATGAACATGGATATTCAGTAACTTAAATTTAGCCCTTCTGTGTCTCTTTCTTCTCGTCTCTCCAGAGACTGAACGGTTAGCAAGATGACCACTTCATGGAGTGACAGACTGCAGAACTATGCAGACTTGCCCGCCAACATGGACGGCCTTACAATGAAGAAATACAGGAGGGAGCCCTACCACAGGTATGAAACATCCACAAGGGACACACTGACATTTCACAGCATAAATTAAGCAGCCAGACAGGGACTACTGTGGAAAAAAACTAATAAATACCCTGGACTGATGATTTTGATTTTATGAATAGAAATGAAAGTAAATGAATGATAGTTTTCAGGAAGATTTGAGCATTTGTAATTTGGGGCTGTCAGCGCAACATAAAGAATATACTGCTTGCAATATAAGGATTAATAGTGTTCATAATTCAGCTTTCATTCAGAGGTTAAATCTGCAAGTAATGATAAAATATTTTGGACATTCATTCTGTAATATGGAAACTAATAATATGCAGTTTCTGTTTGTTAAAACGATGAACTGTATGGCCACCCACCACAGAGGGGTTTAATTGCAAATGAATTGCATAGTTATATACAGAACCACAAAGGAATGCAGGGCCGCTCTGTGATGCAGACATCAGGACACTAAAGAAACTGCCGTTATTAATTTCAGGCCGCTTTTATTTGTGTTTTTATTACCAATTTGTCATCAGCAAGTAGTCAAAGAAGTGGAGTTAAATTTCCTTTGTTTCAAGAGTGTGTTTGTTTGTTTCAGCTTAGTTTTTATTGCTTGGAAATGTTTAGTTTTATTTTTATTAGTTTCATTGTTTGTTGTAGTGTTTTGCTTATTATAATATAGGTCTGCTTTTAAAGGACAAATTTATAACGTTCATATTGTTATTACAATGCAGGTACTTGACTTACAGCTATGTACATGTCCCAGCCTCTTTTCCAGTTTAATCGCTGTCTTATTTTACTTGTAGTCTGTCATTGGTGCTCAGCATGCACTAGGCTATGTCTCTTTGTCACTTCGACTGTGAAGCAGGCTGTGCTGGCTTAGATGTTTCATAGAATTGGTTGTGACTAGGGTGTGGTCTTTTGAGCTGTTATGCAAAATTTCTCACTCATGAAACATCAGCAGAATGACAAGACCCACGGGCTAAATGGATGAATCCAAATCCTGTTTATGCTCAGCATATTAAACATGTAGTTGGTTTTGTGGGGAGTTTATGACTTTGACTTTATAGTAAGTAGCTTTATTGACCATTGATATATCTTTTCACTTATAAACATCCTTGTTCCTTTACCTGCTTGTAGTAAAGTCCGTTCAGTCATACTGACATAATCAGGGGTTTATTCCCTGTCAGAGCAATAAAATTAGTGTTTCTTTTCAATGTTTAACTCCAAGGCATGTTTATAATGGGTACTGCTTTTCTTCCATGCCTTTATATAAAATGCAGTGCTCACAAGGTTTATGAAACCATCACTCATTTGCTTACTCTGCATGTTCTGCTGGGGAATAAATCAACCAGTTCATGAACCAGCAAAGGGTTACACGTGCAGTGCTAAGTGAAAGTTCAAAGGTGCTCATTGAAACAATGTGACAGAAGTTCTTGTTCAGTGAAATCATTTCTGATTTAAGCGTGACCTTTTGTTTATCTTACAGACTCACAAAGGCCTTTCCAGCCTGTGTATATCACATTGCAGGGGGCTGATGTGCTCTGCCCAGTGCAGATAAACGTTAGAGTCACTGTCTGCATGAGATTAGAGCACAGTGGAAAAAATCTGGCTGATTGTTCTTCAGCTGCGCTCAGATGGAGTAAAAGTTATTAAGGGATTCACTTGTAGGTGCTATTTGAAGCAATACTGATGTCAGCAGGGCCAAAGTCGAGGCTGACTACAGTAATTAAGTTCCCCCCATGTCAGTATGGGTGATCTTAGGAAGGGCAAGCTTTATCATTTATGGCTGTTCATTACTACCCCTCCCACAGGCACCTGGCAAGAGGTTACATCAAAATGGCACCAGCAAAACAGAAATAGAAAAGATTTAAACATTAAATCCTTTGTTTATCCCTGAGAAATGTTGACTGTATTTGTTTTGGCTGATCAGGAGCACATCCTCTTTTGATGAGCCAGTGTTAAATGTTAAATGACAAAAAATAAGGCCAGAATAGGCTCAATTTTTATAAGCAACTGAATATATAATCTAAATATAGATGATCAAATTTTGTATAGCATTCTGACATTTGAATACAAGTTTTTCAATTTTAAAAGGTCAGTAACCTGAACTTGTAAATCAGTGTTGTTTTACAGGTGATCAGTTTGAGATTCAGTAGCACTTAATTTAATCTACAAAATTGATTTATTTGTAAAAAAGGATTTACATTAAAATAAAGAAAGAAAGTAAAAAGTGGAATTAACTTTGTAAACAGTTACAGCTAAAACATTTAATTTAATTTTTATTTTAATAAAGATGTCCAAGGATATTTGAAGAGGTAATTTTCTGTTGAAAATCACAACTGGCTATTTTCACGACCACAAAAATTAATTAAAAAAATAACCGGAAGTTGTAGGCCAACGACAAATGTTTATATTCAACCAGATGTGAGTGATGTGGAGGCAGCTGTAGCTTGTGGCACTGGCGTGCTTGATTCTACCCAACTTGTGATTGTTCTAGATGTCTTTGAGGGCCCACAAACATCATGGTGCACAACAACCCTGACTGACAGTACACAACAACAGAGAATGACGCAGAATGGCCACAATCATTTTTGCAACAAGTCAGAAAATTTCTGAATAGCAAGACAGCAAAGAGAGAGAGGGAGGGGGGCTTTGTTTGTGGGTCAGTGTTGCCCTGTGTTGCTGGAGCAGTGTCAGACCACCGGAGAGTCAAACCGAGGTTTAATTTCACACAGAATGCATTGCCAGTCGTGTCGTGGACTTTGCTCTAAATGGGAACTTGTTCACTATGGAGCCGCTGCCAGGTATTTCACAACTGATTTAGACGTTGGTGAAGATAAATAGGCCATTGTCACAGAAAAATGAGAAGATTAGATGCCTTGCAGTTTTAGACTTGTGTATCAGTTCACCCTTGCTTTTAAATTGGTGTCATTCTTGATTTTTCTGTTGATCTGATACATATTTCAGTTCTTGTATGATTAAATATTGACTTGTATAGAATTTCAGCTTTGTGCCAGCTGTAGATGATAAGTTATGTAGGTCTGTGCTAGCAGTCAGAGTTACGCAAACAGTGTCTGACTGTATTTTCTGTGTCTATGAAGCGTTGGCTTTCATGGTGACCACTTTATATTAAAGTATTTTAAGATATTATCAGAACTAATAATGTGTATTAATTTACTCTTATCTTTAAAGAACATGCCAGCAAGTAGATCTCTTAAACTATGGCTTTAGAGAAACAACTTGTAATAATGAAAGTGTAAAAGAACCGTCATCCTGGCATGATATTTCCAGTACATACAAAGATGAAGTGATCTGAAATGGATATTTAGTTCCCATTTTGATTACAGCACCTAAGTTAATAATTTGTTATATATTAGTGTTTAATAAGGAATAGTTCCCTGAAATGACTTGGTAAGCTCTTCTTAAGTACTTGTCATAAGCTGCCTTTTGGCTTCTTAAGGCTCTGTACCTAACACAATAACAGAATTTATTCTTTTACACTGTGTGGTAATTGCCAAATTTGGAGTACAAGTAGTAGTAGTGGAAAATTCATCTTTTTTTCTGACCTTTGGATTGGACACTCAGGGACACCCAACACTAAACAAGATTTGTCCATGGTAGAACTTACACTTATCATATTTTCACTTTACAATTTATGTGGATAGGATAATTTGAAGTAATGATACTGTACAGAAAATCTGAAAAAATAGGGCTGTAACTATCAGTCAGATCTATAAATCACCTATATCATTGTTTATTTTGTGTAGTCTTTTTTTCTTTTTTGGCAAACAAACTCGAACTACAAGCGCATAGAGGTGACACCTAGGTTTGTAATCATAACTGTACAAAAGAATGCAAAAATAAGAGTTACACTATTATATTTGTTTTTTACATTTGCTTTATGTATTTTTCTATATTTGATTTTCACAGTTATTTTGACACCTCAGTCTACACATGCACAGTAAAAGGCACTGAGTCTAAATTACCTCACTTGATAGAATTTAAATCTATAAATGTACCTTTTGACAAAATGTAAAAGTTGTACTTGAAAAAAAATGGACAGTTTTTGTATATGTATATGTGTAGTTTGTTAAATAGGGATAACATGCTTCTTTTTCTCACTTGGGGCAACTGCTATGAGTCATAATTTGTTGTGGTTGATTACATAAAATTTACAAAAAACTTTTTTCCCCCAGAATCTTTGTCAACAGAAGCTTGGCAATGGAGAAGATTAAGTGCTTTGGCTTTGATATGGACTACACTTTAGCAGGTAAGCTAAATACATAATCACACAATCAATTACAATCAGTGATAATCAGATCAGAGTTTGGGTAATCAATCAACTAATGAAGTCAGTGATTGGAGGAAAAAAAACTGCATATTTATCATTTGAAAAAGAGATTTCACAGTATTATGCAGTCTTATTATAACTAAGTGGTTCCTGGACTTAAGACTGATTATTGATCATCAGCAAGTGGGACCCGCTTGCTGATGATCTGTAAAAGCAGAAGTTTTGGCAGTTTTCTGGATTGGACCATTGAGATGTGTTATCACAATGTCACAATTTTCCCAGGAGAGGACCCCACAAATTTACCCCAAGTTCAGACAGTGCAAAGAAAATTTTAAAAAGTGATGATTTGGTTGTTTTTTTTTGCTTTTTAGCAATCATAGGACCTGATCACCATGCAGTCACTGAGTTGACCATGAACTGCTCTGTATACCTGAGTCAAACGTGATGCTATCTGTTAGACAGCTAAAGCTTGGTCGAAAATGGGTCATGCAAGAGGACAATGATCCCAAGCATACCAGTTACTCTACAAGAGAATGGCTGAAAAAGAAATGACACAATGACAGTCAAAGTCACAGTCAGTGTGTCTATGGGCTTGCTAAGTTCTGACTTTGCCAGTTTTTGAGAGATATTTATTACATAAGGTCCTAAGATTTAATATGTGTTTTAGATTTAATAAACAATTGATCAATTTATTAATATTAATTACTCACTGCTTTTTAGGGTTTTGGTATGCAGGCCAAGCTGCCTGGAGTGCTCTATAGCACTTTCTCAGTTTACGTGGCTTGTTTGTGCTGTCATCAATAATACAGTCTTGTCAAAATGACCATTCCTATCTTGACGAACGTTATGTAATGAATCTATAAAAGTGTCTTGGAGTGGCATTGATTGAAAGGGAAACCAACTTTGTGGTTATCACGTTAAATTTAGATTTTGAGACTGCATTTATTTATATGCTTTAGAAGCTGAAAAAAATCCCTAGCTGTCAAATGTGCTGTGACCTCATGTTTGTTGTAGATGTTGAAGTCTACAGTGTCCCTTTCTTTTCAGCTCTATATTTGGGTACCCTACCATTGCCCCTCAACCACAGCTTGTTCTCCACAAAGTATTATTTAGGTCAATGATAGTGATACACTGAGCATGCCATAACACTAGGATAACGAAATGTTAAGCCAGCAGTAACTCTCTGTAACACAGACTTAATTGCATATGTTCTTTTTCCTAGTGGCTAGCAACCGGGCCAAAAATATCCAGATTTTTCATGCCACTTTGTTCTGTGACTCAGCTCCAGTTTTCGGTCTCTACACATCTAAAAATAAATCTTCCCTGACTTTGAAAAGCAGGTCACGTTTGTTTGTGAGAGTTCAGCGATGACGGCTCCCCCGAGAACAAGAGTCACTTGTAGTTCTTCTGTGACTCTAGACCCCTATCACCATTCGGGGTATAAGAGATTTTACAGATGCTCAGCTGTTGACATGACTCTCTTTATGGGAGCTCATAACCAAGTGTTAACATTTGCTGAAAGGGAGGCTATCGTGTATCTTTGGAGAGTGTTCAGATTTTGATCACAGAAGTGCTTCATCAGATTGACTGTTGCTTAATCACAGGTAACGCTATGTGATAGAAGGCGGTTCAGATGTGCAACACGCCTTAAATATGTACATTTCAAATATTACTTGCTTTTTGCGTGCAATGTTTATGATGAAAAAAGACAAGGAAGAAAGATTGGGATTATAAAAATAGAGATTTAAAGCAAAAACATAATTTATTTTTTTTAAATCACTATGTAAAAAGTCAATATCTGCCAGGAAATTTCTTTAATCTTAATAAGGAAAACACATGAACACATGAAAACACAGATTAAAGTTAAGAAAGTATGACAAAAATAAACATCAGTTGCTATATCAGTCATCTCCTCGGTCATTGCTGCTGATGTGAAGTTGTTGCTTACAGTGCTGCTCCTACAGAGTTGGGGGTGGCTCCTCTCTCAGCTTGTAGATAAGTTGGCAAGAATCTGTAAGATTTGAAGATATTTGCTATTTTAAGCTAGCAGTTCTTAAACATGTACAATTTGCTTAACAAGCGTGGTGGCTGAGTAAAACATATTGGGAGTGGATGGGAGCAGTTGTCAACATGATTAAAGAGTTGTGTTTTTTACTGGGTTCACTGCCTCCCATGTGGCACGTCTGTTGTGTGCCAAGTGTTTTTAGACAGAGAGGAAAGTCTGAAACTCAAAGAAACCCAGAGCAGTTTTTCTGTAATTCTTTTTGCAGTCATGAGGGATTTCGAAAATAATAGTGGGTTTTGGGGGAAACCCTTAAGTTAATTGAATGTATGCAGAACCTAATTTAATGATTTTGCTTATTTTCAGAGATTGTGTGAGGTATTGGGTGAATTTTAAACACAGCCCCTGTCAACTGTTATCAGTTATCTCATTGTAGTTTAGCATATATCAGACTGTGGAAAGACTACTATTGTGTGCGTTCAGTATATTTTGCAGTTCTGGATAGTGAATTTAAGCTGAAGATAACTGTCATATTATAAAAACGTTTTAAAAAGTTACTTTTTTCTTTACTTTGGTAAGCGATTGTGACTGAAGCAGGAAATGCGCTCCATGTCTTGATTCATGAAGATAATTGTCTTTGTTTTGCTGGATTAATCCTTGTGCTTACAGTGAGATACTAATATAGCCTTAAAAAGCTCAAAAAATCACATCTTATGTATCAAATAAAAAAGGTAAAGTTTGGAAAGCAAACATTGCTAGGAATTAGAAGAAAAAAAACTATTAATGTGCCTTTAAAGTTCTTGTGACCTTTGTTTCAGATTTCAAAGCATTTTAGATAACTTTAAATAGTATTAAAAAGAAGCAACAATCTAATCCATTCATAAACGTACTGTCTGATCAAATTTCACTGTGCCAGCAACAGGGGAATTCCATTTTAATTCAGATGTTGAGAAATTACGATTGGTTCTTGGAGACCTCAACATCACCTGTTACCAGCTGTGCTCCTGTTATCCCCTTCAAACTTTTGAGAAGAGCACAGACTATAAAGAAATGCAATGTAAAAGAACTAATTAACCAACAGTTAAAGTATTTTGTGTTCATATGACTGTCTATAGCTCTTGGAATAAAGATCATCAAAGAAAATGTGATTTTAGGGCTTTTTTTAATATCAGCATAAGTATTTTAGATTGTTGTAGACAATCTGATGATGCATTGTCGTCATGCATCAATGTAATGACGTACAGTGACTTCTCTACAAGCCACAAATGGAAATTTTGTCCCATTTTGCTCAACATGAGGATAAGCAGAGGTGAAAAGTTTGTTCTATTCTGAAGCTTTAGTGCAAACAAATTGCAAATATCATACATTTTGTAAGACTTTGTAAACTGAATTAGCATTGGTTGAGACAACATTGCTTCATCTGTTCTTCTGCTTCTAAAGGAAATACATAACACCCTGCAGAAAGTTGCTCAAACACAGTTTTAGGCCCAGATTGCATTGAGAGATACGAGCAGGTTTGTCCTAGTTTTCTTACAGACTTTTGGCTGGAATGTGGGCCCCTGAGGCAATGTTTAAGCTTTCTAATTTTTCCCACAATATGCTTCATAGTGTTGTAAATTTGTCACAAAGGCCTACATTTCGACTTTATTCTCTGCAAATATTAAGACACAAGTTAAATTATTGCTGTGTTACGTGGTTCAGATAGAGTCTCCTTCTACGACACACTACATCTGATTTGGAGATAAGGGTCTATCAGGAGAATGGCTTGCTGCTGGTTGTTTATCTTGTATGCAAGAGGTCTACGTTACATGTAGGCCTGTGGTGGCCTGGCCTATAAACTCTGGAGACATACATTGCTGCTCAGCAATTGGAGCAGTGGGAGTATAATTATCTGGCATCAGTCCCATTGGGGATAAAAGGGGAAAAAGATCTCTGAAGTTCCCACCACAGGGGGAGAGAGTCAAGGACACAGCAAACAACAATAACCCAACTTCCTGTTTACAAAAAAAAGCAGTAAACGTGATCTCAGATGTCTCATTTACTAAAATATGCGGCTTTATGTTGCATTACGTAGTCTTGGGTGTAGCTTTCATGAAATACAGTTCTATGATAGTCTATTACAGCAGTTCACAGTTTAAAGATTTGATGTAAAGGGCTTTTAACATAAAATAGCTAACCGTGGTTCATTACAAACCTAACTCTGGCTGGTGCACTTTTATTAAACAGTAACATTATGGAAAAAAATGACATTTTAAGCCAATCTCTAGGGGAACTTTAGTGGCTTTTAACCTAATATTAACTTTGTGTAGTATGGAGTTTTAGCTGTCCCATAGGTTTTTAAATAGTCCAGAATAATTATTATATATCAAACCATCTTCCTGATTCTGTTTTCCAGCCTGACATACTCATTATGAGATTTGATTTGTTCTGTTTTATGTGAGGGATGTACTAATTTCCAAAAGACAACATGTAAAGAGAGCCTCTCAGTGACCTCAAGCAGAGAGGGTGACATAGGGGAAACGGATTTTAAAATAGGATTCTTTGTAGCAACTCAGAGCTTAATGAGGAATATTACAAGTAAGCAAAGAGGAGGGGGAAAGGCAGTTATATTGGTGTACGCTACTGCTCTGGGCAGAGGGCCCAAACCCTGTTTACTGGGAGAACACAGCAGGGGGTGAACTGCAAGAGGTTACGAGATTATAATGCAGAAACCGCCTCATGCAGTTACATCATATGATTGTTGGGGTTTTCTTTGTTTTCTTTGTATTATTGTAGGGTCTTTACCTTACAATATAAAGCACCTTGAGGCAACTATTGTTGTGATTTGGTCCTGTATAAATAAAATTGAATTGAATTCATGCTTACAGAGTAAAGGTGTCAACAAAGAACAGAGCTTTACTGAACCCAGACTTTTCCTGTACTTCTCTGTATACTTATTATCTCTCTGTATAACCAAGGACTTGTGTATGCACACACTTTTTCCAGAGTAGGATGCAGATGTTTTCCTGCTTGACCTACAGTGCTGTTCCCTCTAACTAACTCTTCTCTAAGTATCATCAGCCAATATTTCTTACCCTTGAGGGGCCTTCCACCACCCCACTGGGAGTATAGAAAGCAAGCAATAACACCAGTACATTCTCTGTTTCATATTTATAACATCTGACATATTCTTTTCCCCCTGTCAGAAAGCATTTTAATCCTCTGCCAGTCTTTTTTTAGCCTTGCATCACTGTATGTTTTAATTTCCAGAGCCCACTCCTGTCTCGCTTTTCATTTAGCCTGGGGTAAATATCTACCACTGGCAGTGATGGGTTAGGGGCTCGTCAGCCTCAGTTGGGCTCATTAAAGCCACTGCTGAACATCAAGTGATTTTTCATTTGCCCGCCTGATCCTCTTTCTTTGTGGATTTGCGTGCAGAACATCCTGGTCCATGTTGGTAGCCAGTTGGGTGTGAGGGGATGTTCCAGTAGAGTGAAAACATGTTGTTGACAAAATACAGAGACAAGATGATCTCAAATGGATAAGGTGGCCTTTGAAAACTCAAACTTATTTGTTGTGTAACTTGATTGAGTGCAACAAAATGCATATCACCTCATTAACCATTGTTTGCTGTGGAATCACCCCACAGGCCATGCTTCTGGGGTATTTAAATACAACATTGCTTGTATACATTTGAGTCATGTTTTCAGATAGATACCATTTCAGTACAGGATCACTGTCAATATTAAAGTAGTTATCCTACAAAAGGTAATAAATACAAATTCAAATAAACAGGGGGGGAAAAAAGTTTTTAAACATCTGATTAAAAATCTGTTATATTGATAACCATTCATTTGTTTGACTATATGTATAATTTTATATAATATTAACTAATTTCATGTAATATTTCGCAGTTTTTAAAGTGTCTACAGGACACTTTTATGGGCAGCTGGCATTATTTACTAAACTAATGTGTACGTGTTTCCTTTGTAGTGTATAAGTCACCTGAATATGAATCATTAGGCTTTGAGCTGACAGTGGAACGGCTAGTGTCCATTGGTTATCCTCAGGAGCTCCTGAGCTTCGTCTATGACCCATCATTTCCCACCAGGTGAGACCAATCCCATCTCTCTGCACAGACATCATGATGCTGATCGTGGCCATCAGATTATTGACTAACTGCTGTTTCTTTTGCCTAATCTCTAAACTTTGTAGTCCAGTTAACCTTTTAGCTGGGATATCTGTCTGAGTCAAGTAATAGTATGAAAAACCCCATCACCTGTGCAAAGTTCAGTGTCACTGTATTTATTTTGTAGTAAAAAGATAACAAGTGACAGGAGTTTAAGTGCCAAGTGATATGATTGTTAGAAAGTTAGAAAGGCTATTTTACTCGTGTATTGCAAAAATATGCATTCCTTTGCTCCTTTTTTCAGAGGCCTTGTGTTTGATACCATGTATGGAAACTTGTTGAAGGTTGATGCTTATGGCAATATCCTGGTCTGTGTCCATGGATTCAACTTCCTGCGAGGGTAAGCATTTTAAACATTCTCCCTAAAAAATGCACAGATCTCTGCATACAAGCACGCATGAGAAATACAACAAAATGATTCTCTTTTGTGCTTTTTCGCTTTTTCCAGCCCAGAGATCCGCGAACGGTACCCCAACAAGTTTATCCAGAGAGATGATACAGAGCGTTTCTATATCCTCAACACCCTCTTCAATCTGCCAGGTGGGTTCAAGTTCAAGCTTATTGTAGCCATTTCAACAAAACAACTGATAGGAATTATCATGGTGTGCTCACATATACAACAAGACACATCCCACAACACACAGCACCGCACAACGTGATACAAAATACAAGTGCATGTAACAGATCAGCCCATAGTAGCTCAGTGTATCAGTGTATCTACCTTTAAAGTGATTTTTAGTGCAACAGGATTTAGTCCAGATTGCAGAAGGGAACAGTCCAAAGTGCAAGTAGTACAGTTAATATTGCAAATGCATGATGCACACATACACATTTCAGTGCATAATACATTCAGATTCTATGAGCACAACCTGATGTAGGTAAAGTAAATTAACAAGAGGTTCAGTGCGTCTTCAAGAGCCTAATAGCTTGGAGTTAAGTATTATCCCTAAATAGTGTTTAAGTCCTATGATAAAAATTGGTGTATTGTGGTGGTGGTAAGAACTTTGACATAAAGAAGAATGGGATGAGTGTGTACAACAGAATCTAAATCTGTGGGGCTGGGGCAGCAAATAATTTCACTGAGGTTCTTGACATTATCTTCCAATCTTCCTGTTTTCTTCACAGAGACCTACCTTTTTGCTTGCCTTGTGGATTTCTTCACCAACTGTGATAGATATGACAGGTAAGAAAACTTTTCTCTGCTTTATCTGGCCTGCAACAAGTTTCTGGGCGCCGCATGATGAGACCATGACAGTTGCAAGCCACAAAGGGTCAAGAGCAAGCCCTAACGCATGGGAGGGTTCAGGTGTCTCAACTGCTAATCTCGTCTAATTCTATTGTTAATCCAATGGGAGTTCAGTCAAATAACCCTTTGTTTCTATTACAATTACTATATCTATTAATCTGTTCTACCGATTGTGAAAAAGTATGGATTCTTATCAAATCCAGATAGGAATAAAAAAAAATACTAACTATTTGCAGAGAATGAAATCCTGATATAACAACAAGATAATCCTCTGAATGTTAAAGTAGGGAGATTTAATGGCCTGTAATTTTTTTTGAGAATGTAATCTGGAATGGTTGCATGTCCTTTGTCCTCTGAAACCTGGTTGTTGGTCTTTTAGGGGGAGAATGTTTTCCTGTTTGGCTGGGGACCCCTCCAACAAGGGAAGGCTATCCCATTTAAAAGCAAACAAAAAACAAATGTCATGTTTTTGAAAACCTTCTATAAAGCTATGGCCTGTCCGACGGCTGTGTACGTGTGTGTCTTTGCTCCCCTCCCCCAGCTGTGAAACTGGCTTCAAAGATGGCGACCTCTTCATGTCCTTTAAAAGCATGTTCCAGGATGTCCGGGATGCTGTTGACTGGGTCCATTTCAAGGTAAAACACATGTAACCACTAAGATTTAATCTGATTTGTTGGAGCTAAAACTAGATCATGTGATGGAATAGAGTGCATAAATTATATCTTGAGGACAAGTTATTATCTTGCAAAGAATAATTGAATTTAAATAAACATGATAAGAGTGTTGGCATGTTATGTCATTCACATAACATCACAACCTCATACTTTTGACGTCTCTGTGATACCCCTTCCTCTGTCTTGGTGGCAGTCCTACCTTACCTTCCTGACATGGAAGAGTTTTTCGTTTACACAGATAACCTGGGCTTTTGAATCTGTAATACCTGGCACGTGTTTCTGCTGTCTTTTCAATCGGAAGTCATAAAGTACTAATAAATTTGCTGTGAATTTATGTAATTTGTGGATTTCTTACTTGTCACTTAAGAAAGTGACTAAGTAAGAACTTAAGACAAGCCTCATTTTGTTATGATCTCCCTAAAAGAAAAGACAAAGAACGAAAACACACACACACAACCATTTAATTTTAATTTATTCTGGCCAAATATAACATAATGTGACAACAGCAGGCAGCCTCCAACAAGACAGGTAAAATTTTCCTCATATGATGTATGAATCGAGTCTCTTGACGGAATCCAGATAAGTTTGTAATATTTTCTTAAGAACATCAGGATAATGTTTCCCAGTTTTTATTTGATGTGTATTTGTGAAGACGCCATATACAGGTTTGCAATGGTAAAGAATCTTTCCAAAATATCTTGATCCAGATCTGGATCAGGACCTGGATTAACTTTAAAAGTTCACCACTTTTTTGTTGAGCCAAGCTCCAGCTCTGGAGCTTAAAAAAACAAACAAACAAACAAAAAACCTAATACAAACAACTTAAACAAAACAGTACACGTATGTTTCAGTCTGCACTAACATAGTAACACAAACTCACAGTTAAAAATTAGTCAACTATGTCTTATATTCAGTTAAAAAAACCTGCTTCCAGGTTGCTTACAGTTAGACTGGAATTCAGTCGATGCATATTCTTCCTAGACTGTAAACCAATTTTTAAACCTTTGCAAAAAGAGAAGTTGTTTACAGAAGAATTAGAAATACTCTCAAAACACTACCACTCCCTCATGATTATGCTACAACTAAACAAGACAAGGTCCCAAAGGTTCTGCAGCAGTCGTCACCAATTACTGTTTCTAAACTGCTATTACTGTCCAGCTGTGCTTCAAAGTGTTACTTCACTAGAATGTCTGATCTTTATTGTGTATAATGATCTTTTCTTTAGAGTTTGACACTAGAAAGGTGTTTTAATTTCTTCTGCTAAAAATTGAACATCACTCTGAGCATCCTCTGAAAAGGGAGTGAGTTCAAGATGTGTAAACGCTTTTCGGTGATGTCTTAGAGCTAATGATTAAACTTTTGAAATATTGCATAATGATAATGGATAGAAAGATTATACCAATGTTAATGCAATTTTAAACAAAGGATTTAGGTTTACATGTCAGTTTAAGAATATTTATCAGTGTTATTGAAGCTTTTTAATGAAGAAAACGGATGGAAATCCAGCGTTATTCACTGATATCTATAGTTATTGATGATTTTACTAACCCCTTTGTCTCACATTGCAGGGTACGCTGAAGGAGAAGACTGTGGAGAACTTGGAGAAGTATGTAGTGAAAGATGTAAGTAGTTTGTATTCACTGTGAGTGCACTGCTGCAGAGAAAACACAGTGTCTCACACTCTGTAGTCTGTGAAGAGGCTGGTTTGTAAAGATGCTTAGAGCTTCATTCTTTCTCTTTCTTTTCTTCTTCTCTGTTCCCACCAGGGAAAGCTGCCTCTTCTTCTCAGCCGAATGAATGAAGTATCCAAGGTTTTCTTGGCAACCAACAGTGACTACAAATACACTGATGTAAGTGTGTGTGTGTGTGTGCAGTTATGGTGGAAACTTACTGATTAGGAAAGCAGTAATGCAATAACACTGAAAGACTTAGATGCCAGTAAGTTAATGCCGAGATCCTTTTATTAGTTTTCTACCAGTTTGTCGGTAACACGTGTATTAGCTTATGAACAAAGTATGTGTCAAATCTGACTTAGAGACTTGTGTTGTGTTACAGAAAATCATGACCTATTTGTTCGACTTCCCTCATGGCCCAAAGGTAAAACATATTTTTCTAGAGCAGAGTGTTTTTAATTATTGTCAAACATAATTGTACATCATGGTTTTATCTTTGTACTCATGTTTGCGTGTTTCCATCCACCCCAGCCTGGCACCCCGCACCGGCCCTGGCAGTCCTACTTTGATCTGATCCTGGTGGATGCCAGGAAACCGCTGTTCTTCGCAGAGGGTACAGTGCTCAGACAAGTGGACACAGTAAGCAAAATCAGAACAGAGAGTTCTGGGCAGAGAAGATATTATAAGTGAACCCTAGCTGGCATATGTTATGTTGTGGCTTACAGTCTGTCCCATATTTGCTGTTCAGTCAGGACTGTTCAGGATTTCTTAGAGCAGAGTGTTTGTTTTGTTTTCCAAAAACACACCAGCTGTTTCAAACTGAGGGCCAGCTTACTGAAAACAGTGTAGAGTGCATGAGTGAGTTTTTTGTTAAAAAGTCGTTCGAGCGTAGCTTGCATTTTGGTTTTAGTCACTGGCTCAACCTGGGATCCATTCTAGGGTCAAATTAGATGAAATCTGTATGTCAATTATCTTGCTACATATATATTCATGGGCAGGCAATGATCACTTGTGGAGTTTCTTTGAGTTTAAAAAGCATACAACGATGTAAATTTAAGCATGAATTTATGCCAAAAAATATCACTGTGTTTGAAAGAAGTGTCATTTAAGGATCAGAAGAAATTTTGGCCTGCATAACAAACATGTCATCAGTGCATAAGTAATTAAATGATTGTTTTCAGGAATATGGAACAAATACAGAACAATTCAGAAATTTCTTGACACGTATAAATTGTGTACTCCTTTGTCTTGTAAAATACCCTCACTCACTTCACTCATGTTATTCAGACCCACTTTTTTAGTGACTTATTTATTTTCTTCATTTCAGACAACAGGACGTCTAAAGATAGGAACCTACACAGGACCACTGCAACACGGGATAGTCTACTCTGGAGGTAAGGCTTAATTTGTCTTACATCATTCATTCTTTGAGCTAGACTTTATTCATCTGTCATTCTTGGACTTTAAGAATGCATACATAGTCGGTAACACGCTACTGTCATTCAGGCTCTTCAGACATTGTGTGTGACTTGCTGGGGGCCAAGGGAAAGGACATAGTATACATCGGGGACCATATTTTTGGAGATATCCTCAAATCCAAGAAACGTCAAGGCTGGAGAACATTCCTGGTTATACCTGAGCTGGCCCAGGAGCTTCACGTGTGGACCGACAAGAGCTGTGAGTCTAGAAAGACCTTGACTCATAAAAACACATAGTCTGCAGACATGTGGGAGTGCCAGTTTGGCTGCATGTTTTCTCAGTCTCAGCAGGGACTTGATCTGTAACAGCAATCTGGAACGTAAAAAGTTCTGCAAAACAAAAACCTGCTACTAAATGATCTCACTCTCAAAGGATACATTCTCAAAATTTCAAACATTTGTACAGAGGTACAGCAACTGTAAATGTACTCTAATGTGCTGAAGAGACAGAGATTCACGCTCTCGCTCTGTTTTCCAGCATTATTCGAGGAACTCCAGGGCCTGGATGTTTTCTTGGCAGAACTCTACAAGTAAGAACTGTGACCTTTACCCTCGCCCCCCTTCACCAGATTCCCATTCTGCTGCTCTTTGCTCTCAGCTGTAACAGTGTCTGTTTGCATACATGTGTGGATACTGCATATTTAAAAGAAACGCGCAGGGCCAATAGGGTAAAGTCTAAAGTGTCAAAGTGTGCACCTGATAACCAGGTTCGCTGACGTTATTTATAGCCTGGCGCAATTCACTGTTACGCCACCTCTTTGACTCATCACCTTTCAGGAGGCTGATATCAGTATCCACACCCCCACCCAGTCCTCATCGTCTTTCTCCTCTTTCCTTCTCAGGCATCTGGATAGCAGCAGTAATGAGAGGCCAGATATCAGCACTATCCAGAGGAGAATCAAGGTACACTCTTAATGACCTCTGCTGCTATGACAACAGATGAGCTGCTTACATGGTTTTAATGCTGTTTGTTTCATAGAGACTAATCATTAAACCGCCTCATCAAAGAGCCCTTTCAGTCAGTGTTTATCTCTCATGGGCTGCTGGAAAAAGATGCAGATTCGGCTGTTTCACTGAACAAATACGACATCCCAAATAATTTATTAACCGTACTTTCCAGGATTAATGAATCAGTGTCCCTCTTTTTTGATGTGATTTTGAAGGCTTACCAGTGTCTCTTTTTCCTTCTTGCTTTGTAGAAAGTGACACATGACATGGACATGTGCTATGGTATGATGGGTAGCCTGTTCCGCAGTGGCTCCAGACAGACTCTCTTTGCCTCACAAGTGATGCGTTACGCCGACCTGTATGCAGCCTCCTTCATTAACCTGCTGTATTACCCCTTCAGCTACCTCTTCAGAGCGTCACACATACTAGTGAGTATCTGAATGTAAAGTCGGGGAATCGAATGAAACCACACACCCTTAAGATTTAGACACATTGCCACAGCTTCACTTCACTGATGCAGATACTAAAATATTGTCTCTTAAGAGTTACAGCTCTGATCTGTCATTGTTCGTAAAACATTTTAAAGGTTAACTGTGTTCTTGTTGTGTGAGAAATGTTGTTTACAGCTTGGTGAATTAGTCAAGAGTCTTTTAAAACCATATGACCAGTCATATTCATTCGGTTAGCAAGTTTTCAAGTTTTCTTATTTCTCCTCCTCCAGATGCCCCATGAGTCAACGGTTGAACACACCCACGTGGACATCGACACAGAGTCCCCGTTGGCTACCCGCAACCGCACCCACTGCAGCGACTGCAAAGAGCTAGAGTGCAAACGCAACCAGCTGACCCGCTCGTTCAGCGAGATCAAACCACCCAACCTGTTCCCTCAGACTCCACAGGAGATCACTCACTGTCACGATGAGGATGATGATGAGGAGGAGGAGGAGGAAGAAGAAGAAGAGTAATATAACAGGACCTTTAGAGGCGAGCCATGTTCCCGTTCCTGCCTTCGTATCTTTCCTAGTAGAGTCAAGTAGTGATTGCTTTCAAAGCGAGGCAGAGAGGGGAAAACATCTCCAGTGTGCATATGTGTGATCACACACGCTCACACACGTACGCATTCTTGAAATTTCTGAGGATAAATGTAAAGGACCAGTAGCAGAAGAGATCATATGACTGTCAGAAGACTGTGCATGCTCGGTCCTCTAAACAAAACCTGTGTGAGCTTAGTTAAAAAAGAAAACAAACACAAACTTCTTGATTTGTAAATTCATTTGATTTCTGTATAATTCTCCCAGCAGACAGACAGACAGACAGCGCACACACTCAAACAGACATCACACGCCACGTTTCTTTATCTTTTTATAAGCTGAGTTTTAAGTCCTGCTGGTGGATCACTTAGTTTTGGTCATGTTTACGGTTTAATCCACCAGTTATGGGCTTTCTACTGTAGTTTGAAGTGTAACATAAACTGACAGAATATGCACCTTGCAGTCACGGGCAAAACACTTTTCAGCGTAAGTGCCGAAAAAACAATGCAGACATGAAACATTTTTATATGCAACACGGGAACAACATTCAAATTTTTTTTATCCATTTTGTTTTATTTGCTTGTCTTTATAGAGCTGTAACTTGTATGTAAGGGTATTTCTGTGTGTGTTTCTGTCACGATAGACTCACTCAGACTTTAGCATCCTGAGTGACGGTAAGCAAAGGAGGTGTTGGACAAAACTGAAGCACAAGCTGGTGTTAAACCACTCGATACCCAGATGAATTTCTTCTTTGACTTGTTTGGAGTTTGGTTAGGCGTACACAAGTGAGGCTATTGAATTGATGCTTTGTTACCAAGCAGCAAAGATGGCAGAGTATCTGTATTTTATCCTTAGTCTCTATGACTACCACGAAACACAGTACTGTTTCTATAAATACCTGTAAGGTAAATGAGATGAGCTAATCGTTCAACACCATGAGCGGGCTGTTATGCAGTATTTTTCAGCTAGATTGTTTCGGAAGTATAAACTTGAGTATTTCATTTATCAGATTTTATTTTTTTTTGGTAAGGGGCTGTACTGTACAAGGTGTTCAAGTTCGTTATTTTGCAAAGTGTGTAAAAAAGAAAAGAGCATGAAAGTGGATTCGACGTGTAAAGAAAGTAGTGTTTTCGACAAAAAACGTAATTAAAAAGGTCTAATGAGTTTTAGCTGACTTTTATCCACAGGTCCGTATTATTATGCCATTCATAGGAGGATGAAATATGGACAGTGTTTACAGTATTCTTCTAGGAGGCTTCTTAACACTGCGATGTGTAGTAGGTTGTGTTAACAGGTCAGAACTGAGCGAAGTGCTCCAACATTAAATGCTTGATTTTGCATTTGCTCTGATCGTTGCAACAAAATACAAGCTTGTTAAACTTAAAGCTCCTGAAAACTTATTCTAAAACATCTTACACACTTCGTCTTATACAACATGTATTCTATTACGCTACAGTCGGAGTAGGAAAAACAGCATAATACGATGTGGAACGACCAAAATGATTGTGACTGTGTGCAATTAACTTTCAAATTGTTGCCTTTGAAATGATTTCTTCAATTATGGGAATTATGTCTGCAACCAGTCACAGTCAGTTGCCCTCTTCAAAGTGTGTTTTGTGTTAAGATGGCGATAAAATGGCAACAGGAGTCAGCCTGCTATCAGTTTGCAACAGCAGAATTGGGTCAATCTGTTTGTGATGTTATGGTGATGAATTTGCGAAATCACAAATCTGTTGTAAATTTGTTTTCTGTTTACACACGCAGACATTCTTATTGACTACTTGCATTCAGAGTCCAGTCAGAGCCTCATAGAAATTCAGAAATTCTTCCACAAATAGTGGCATAGTTGCTGCAGGATAGTGATTGAAATGCAAAATGACATAAGCACTCTGCAACCTTGCTTGTTATATGGGAATATAACCAGAATATAACCAGCTGAGTCCCGTCTTGGAAGGAGATGCGCTCATCCGCACAGATTGATTGCAACATGTTGGCAGTAGTCTGCATTTATGCATTAGTCCACGTTGGACCACAAATGTTTGAAGACAGGTTGCATTTATGCAAATCACTGTGTGATTGCTATGAAGCTGTTAAAGACTTCATAGCTTGACTAATTGAAACAACTTGTGTTATGTGGACTTTTCTACTTAGGCTTTTTTTCTTTTTAAAAAAAATCCTAAATGGAAAAACAGAATTTTTGAATTGATACCAAAAGTTTTATTTAAAAAAAAAAAAAAATTTTTTACCTTTGGTTGAGGTGGTTTAGTTGGGGTTGTGATAAAAGGAAAATGTGACGATGGAAACAAAACTCGGTAAACGTGACATTTCAGCTTGAAGTTTGAGCACCTCTGCAATGGCACCAATCAGTTTTATTTAAAATACACATGCAAACTTACCTAATGACCAAACTACCCACCAAATGTCATTGGAATTTATTATAAATGCATCTCAGTCTAAACCGATTGGTTTAAAAAGTTAATGACGTCCCTGCTAGTTAAATTTCTCGTTTTTAAAATGATTAAAAACGAATTTTGAAAAAAAAAATTCTTGTGTTAAATCATTAAAACCGTTCAGATTTTGTTAACACTGGACTCTGCTGATCATTGAGAAAAGGTGATGGAAAAGTTTTCAGGATCTTTAATCCAGATGTCAGTGGTATCAGTGTTCACACACAGAAAGTAGAGTGCTGCCTCATTTTTATTTATTTTTTTCAAACACAGCAACTTCCCCCCCCCCCCTTTTCCCACCATCCTCTAAAAGCAACGTTAAACTGCCTCACCTTTTTAAAGTAAGTCTCGACCTGTTCTGTTGGTCTTCAGTGTGTTTGTCTTCAGTGTGTTGGATCGGCCTGTTGATTTAGGCCACAAAAAGGGAAGGAACATGCCGTTTAGTTTTTGGAACGTTTTTTGGTTTGGCTCGATATGGAGTGAGTAGTAGTGAATGTGCTTAATGCGTTGGATAAAACCATGTTGAACATATATGAACATATTACAGCTTCTTAGTTTTGGGGGTTTTTTTTACAACTGAAATATTTATATTTTATGTTCTGATGTTTGTTTCTTGAACATAGAATAACTGGATATGCTACATGATGCAGCTGCATTGCCAACGGGGAAGAGGTGACTGTCTTTGCATCATTTCATGTGAAAATAACAACAATATCCGCTCTGCTGTGGCCATTATGGTAGCATCAGTTTGACTTCTATGTGAGGCTGCTGTCGGTGTAGTTTACACAGAGAGGATGGAGAAAAAAACAAACTGTAAGCCTGCAAAAAAAAAAAAAAAAAATCTTAAAATGAAGGGAAATGTGACTAGCATGTGGAGTATCATAACTAATTTGTTACTTGTCATCAGCATCATCGGATTTTTACTTTTTGTAAGCTAATGTTTTCAAATGGTCTCCGTTTACAGAACTGTAAATAGACCTTGCCATTTCCTTTTCATATGATTTTTTCTTTAAAAATATAAAAAAAATTTGTTCATTTTTATACAATATCTCATAAACCTGTCACTACGACTTGGAACTAACTAAAGACTGGTGAATAGGTTACAGTGCTTTAGAAGATTTTTATCTTGTGTTGTGATGCCCAGAATGCATCTGTATTAACAGGTGCAAGAACTCCACTGTTCATTTTCTAACCTTTAGTAAACTTTTGTTTTTATGCATATCAATTTATGTTCTTCTGAACAGTGTTTTGTGTGTTTCCACAAATTATCCTTTAGACTGTACATTGAAGTAAATTACATAAAAATGTAGAATAAAGATAGTTTGTAATATTTTGCTGTTGCTTCTTGGGGTTTTCTTCTCCCGATATGGTGTTAAAGGACCTGCAAGCAGGTAATACTTATATTGTTGTATCTATAGTCCAGAGCTAAAACTGAAATTCAAGGTATTTAATATAGTCCTAATAAAATAAATTATATTATTGACATAATGTTTCACTTTTCTAACACTTATGTGGCAAAAATACATCTGATCAGTCACTAAGGGAAATTCAAGGCTCAGTTCAAAGGTTTTACACATCAGGACATAATAAAAAAAAATCATTTTATCCATAGCAGGTTTTAAAATATAACAACATTGTTATCCATTTAACAGAAATGTAGCTAAAATGGAGAAACCGTGTATGACAAATTGAACCCTTATTTGTTTAGTTTTGCAAAGGTTCAACTAAACAAACCAAAAGACTTCTGGAACAATTTCCTTTGGACAAATGACCAAAGTGGAGATGTTCGGCAGTAATGCAACACATCGCATTTATTGAAGGTGTCTCAGCACAACCTCATACCAGCTGTAACACACAGTAGTGAAGAGGTGATGATTTGGGATTGCTTAGCAGGCACAGGACCTGGATACCTTGCATACCTTGAATTGACTGTGAGTTTGTGTGTATGCCAAAGAGTGAAATGTTAAACTGTCTGTCCAACAGCTAAAGTATAGCTGAAACTGGGTCATGAAACAGGACAATCATACCAAGCACCTCAGCAAATCTACAGCAGAATGGCTGAAAAAGAAAGGAGTCAGGAGGGTGAATGTGCAGAGCTTCAGACCTCCGACAACGCTGTAAAGAAGGGTGGGCCAAAATGGCTACATGATGATCGAGAGACTGACAAAGTCCTAAAGCATTCAAGTAATGCTGCTCAAGCTGGTTCCACAAAATACTCGATCAAGGTGTGTACTCTTCACACCTTGGTGTGTAATTTTTCACAACCTGTTCCTCCTCCTGCAGGAACAGGACATAATCCCGACTCAGCATTAAAGTCCTACAAATGTATATGGAATTGAAATTGTGCTTTTAATCATTTAAGGTGCAACATTATTCTTTTAATGCCCTCCACGCTCCCCATAGTATAAAGCAAACAGCGCAACGCATGGATAGCAATGGACGCTAAATCTTAACATGGGAAAGTTTGCAAGTGAGTATAGTTAGGTGAGATGGGCCACAAAGTCAAGCTCAGACGTAATCCATGGCTGATGTCAGCGTCAGCCCACATCAGGTGATGGCTCAGCTGAAAACTTACTATATCCAGTTGGACATTTTGTATAGTATGCTTCATTTAAGTTGTGTTAACCGGTCTACAGTGCCATGTCCGCAAGCCGCTTTGCAACACACCTTCATTTTCCTGCGTCTTGCCATTGATACACGCCCTCTCCTGTGCTGTGGGTCTTCAATTCAATTCAATTTTATTTATATAGCGCCAAATCACAACAACAGTCGCCTCAAGGCGCTTTATATTGTGTAGTAGATCGTACAATAATAGATACAGAGGAAACCCAACAATCATATGACCCCCTATGAGCAAGCACTTTGGCGACAGTGGGAAGGAAAAACTCCCTTTTAACAGGAAGAAACCTCCGGCAGAACCAGGCTCAGGGAGGGGCGGCCATCTGCTGCGACCGGCAGCAGATGATGGTCTTGCATTCCATAAATACGTGAAGAAGGTCGGGGAGGTCACAAATCGGAGCCAAGCTGCTAAACATATAGCACTGCAGATAGAAACTTATTTCTTTTCATTATAGTTGTTCTGAATGAATTAAAAAAATAAATAAAAAAAAATCAGGATCTCTGAGAGTGATTCAAACACTTAATGGCTGGTAAATGGTAATCAAAGCTACTACTCATTAAGTAATGCTTTGTTAATGACCAACAGCTTAAGAACCATTAGCATCTGAGTGTTTTGAATGAAATGTTTTCTATTGATATTAACCCAACCCATCTTTAAAGTGGTTGTTAGAGGAAGGTTGTCCTATTTTTAATTGCTGCTCTGGTGTGAGTATCAGTAAAAAGTGTGTCAACTAGAGGAAGGCCTGCCTCAAAAGCAAACATTTGATGCAGCTTCATATGTAGCACACAGAGTCACCGGCTGCCTTGTCTGTTAATCATTCACTTTTTTATTTAACCACTGGCTGGAGAAGGCAACGGGAGCGTCACGTTCAGGCAGAAGAAGAATTATGGACAGCACATGGTTTGAACAGCAGCATAGAGGTGGACAGAAGTCCAGTTTAACACAGGCGTGGAAGACATTCACATGATCGAGGAATGATGACCTCTGTTCAGCCGAGGCTGGAGCGTGCAAGAGGAAAAAAATGACTGTATGTTTGTTCTGTGTCACAGAATATTAAAATAACCACCCCCAATGCCTGCAGCTTGCAGAGACCATTAGAGCACTCATACATATACCTTGAAATATATGAGGAAACAGCTACCACCAGTGGCTATAGTCTGCAACTGAATGTTAAAAAGATGATTGAGCTTTAGAAAATTTTCTGTTGCCTGTAAAGCAGCAAATGAACTACAAGCAAACATTAGATGTGATGTTAAACATCAGGCCTGGAAGCAGCCTCAAAATAATTTTAGAGTTTACAGTCTACACTCCTGCAGGTATGAAGTAAACAGATTAATGCAGCTTTACGAAAAACTTCCAGCATGCAACCCAATCCTGTTTTTATGAATAAAGAGAAAAAGCGACACTATAAGGGGAAATAAAAAAAAGCCTTTTCTGTTTCTTGTAGGAGATTTAGATGAAAACACGTTCCACTGTCATGTCTGATTTTAGAAGCTAAAGTCAGGAAACTTTAGCTTAGTTTTCACAAAGACTGAAAATGCAGCAACTACCTGTAAAAATAACTAATTGACTTGTTTTTTGTGTGGTTAAAAAAAATATAAAGGATGAAAAATGTGTAAAAAAAAAAATAATAAAAAAAGAAAAATGAAGAAAAATGTAAAAAAGTCATATTTTTACTAGTACTCGAAAATACTATCAAAAGCCTAAAAAAAGTGTCTTTCTTTCTTTTAAAGAATACTCGATAATAAAAAAAAGGTCTAACAAATCCATAAAAACCTTCACAATACAGAGAACGATAGAAATTGTAGTGGTAGATGTCATGTGCTACCGAAGTAGTTTTTCTCATTTTTGGGAAAACTCTATGTGCCTTTAAATATTAAGACAAATATCACCTAAAAACTTTCCCAGTTGGTTTATCAGTTTGGTCAGTGGTTCTATATATAACATGTTTGCTGAAAATGCATTTTTTAAAAAGAGAATTGGTAATTATTTTATTAAACATACACAAATTTGCAAAAATGTCTTCTAGAAAAATTATCTTAATTTATGCTTTGAGCAAATTCTTTTCACTTTTCTAATAGAAGATATGATATGTGTAAAAAAAACAAATGTGCACATTGGACATTGCATTAAAAAACAAAAACAACTCAAACTTTACTGTACTATGCAAGTCTTAAATCACCCCAAATTTCTTTATATTTTTAAGTAAAGAAGGCTTTCTTGCATTTATCTTTACCACAGTTTGACAGACATGAATACTGTACACCAACACGGTGATTCCCAAAGATCTTCTAGCTGAAAATGTTTGCATATCTCTGCATGGTGAATCTGAGGAAACTGGACAAGCAAAATACGAAAAAAAAAAACATGGCAGCGATGGACAGGGTGTGAAAGTCACGTCTTTAAGAAATAGGAAAAAATCCAGTAAAGAGCTTATACAGGAGAGATGCATCTGACCCTTTACTGTTCCCTCATCAGAAATGGTCTCAGTGCAAGGGTGCCTGTCGAAAAACTTAAGGAATGGGAAACGGGGAGAAGGCTGAGGTATGCTGGTTCACAGAAGAACTGGACTGAAACTCAGGTCTGATGGAGTGGTGAATCTAAAATTTGACATTTTTAGTTGAAACTGTGGTAAATATGTAGAGAGGCGTTTAAGAGACAGGTACAACAGTGATTGTCTACAGCCATCTGTGAAACACGGTGGAGGCTCTGTCATGGTTTGGGGCTGCATTTCAGACAGTGTTACTGGGAATCTCGTCAAAGCTGATGGAATTATAAATGCAGAAACGGACCATCACATTAGTGTCTGCTTGACAACAGCTTAATTTTTCCGCAACAGCAAAGATCCCAAACACACTGCGAATGCAGTATGAGCATATTTGGATAGACTGATAAGAATACTATAAACCATAGAGTGGCCTTCCCAGAGCCTGGACCTTAACATTACTGAAACAGTGTGGGAACAAAAAGCAGCCAACATCCTAAGAAGAGCTTTGAATGTCCTTCAAATACCTGGAGAACTACTTTTGAAGATCACTTAAAGTAAAGACGAGAAAGCTGCCTAAGACAGTTCAAACTGTGTTGAAAATAAAGGTGGTCGTACTACATATTGACTTTCAAGCTTGTTAGAATTGCACAAACTCCATTTTTGCTTCATGTTTTTCCATGTATGTTTGCACATTTCAATAAATCACATTTTACAAGCAAAATACAAAGAAATGAGGGGTGGTTCAAGACTTTTGCGCAGCACTATATATCACCTGTCTTGTTTTTTATTAGCATTTTTACACGGCAATGACAAAAGAAAACGTAAGAGTGATCTAACTAAATGTAGCCTGAAAAATATCCAATTTTCTCTAAACTGGGAAATAAACAGATATGGCTATAGTTTAATTATAGTTTAGCCTAAATTCTTTTAAAAACTGCATTTTTACTTTTAGATTCAGACCCTTAATTAAGTAAAAAACTATTTCAGGTCTGAATCTTACGGGAAGCCCAGTAAAATAAAGTTGTGTTTCTCCCTCTTATATTTGCTCTCTTACATTTTGGATAAAGAAACAGACTAAGCTCTAACAGACATGCAATGAACATGCGTTCAGAGAAGAAAACCAACATAAAAAGTGGGAGAACATAGCTGTGTATCATTCATGGACACGTTTAATGTTGAGGTTGCTTTTTGTGACGTTGATGATGCTCAACATGTTAGATGAGGTCATTAATACTGTGCAATTATCAAGTCTGATTATGCGTAAAATGGACAACAACAGAAGAAAGACACATAACCCCCACATGCATGGATGCTGGACTTTCACACAACTCCGCTACCTGCGAACCCCTCCCCCCACCCCGGAAACTACACTGTGGTGACAAATCTTGGCGTCATAACTCCCGAATGAACTAGAAGACGCGTCTGAGGTCAACGGATGCAAAAACATGAAGGAAACAAAGGGTAAAGAGAGACTGACTAGGACAAAAACAAATATACATACAGTACATACATACAAATATAATCTGTAAATCTATAATACAGTGAATTTTTTTTATTCATAATCATCTCTTAAATAAACTGCGGTTCATTGCACTTTGTTAAAATAATTAATTATATGATTTCTCTTAAAGGCAATAGTGTGATTTTTTTTAAAAGGTGAAAAATATATTGTACCATAAGCCTGATTTAGGATAATAGTAAAAATAACAAGATCTGTAATATACATAGGTTTCTGTAAAATACCCTCACCTCCTCATATACAGTGCATTCGAAAAGTTTTCAGACCCTCGCAAGATTTCCATGTTTTAGACTCCTTAAAAGGTTTTAGGAGTGTCTTTTTTATCCAGACTAACAAACACTAAAACATTTAGATGATTCATTATTCTGTTTGAAGCTCACAACTGATCTCTGGTGCTTCCTTCCTTTATCAACAGTAGGGAATCAAATGCAAGGTGCAACTTTTACACTTAAGGTACACGTTCTCCGTCTCTAGTTAGAATTGCGCTTTTCAATTTTAGTACTGCTCAGTGAGAAGTTTGTGAACGTTTGCAAGCAAGTTACCGTCTTCCATGCAAACTACTTATGAACTCAACAACCTGCTAGCAGCCAAAGCGCTTGCAAGGAGGTTTTTGATGCAGCATCTCTTTGAGAACAATCTCACGCTAGCAGCTGCCAACCACCCGATAACTGTTTGTGGTGCACGTTGCTGTCAGTGCAGCACTTCAACAATCAAACATTCATGGTGGAGTAGCCAAATGGAAGTCGATCCTTAATAAAAGGCACATGATCGACTTCTGGAAAACTGAAAGGCAACTGACAAGGTCTCAGACCACAAGACACAGAGTTATTGTGTCTGAGCAACAATCGTTAATGTTATTCCTGCAGTCAAACACATGCTCTGCGGAAGCTTTTTTCTGTGACATGGATTGGAACACTAGTAAAGATATGGGGAAAGATGGATGCAGAATTATATCCAGTGCAGTCCTGAGTGAAAACCTTTTAAAGAGAGCTCAGAGTCTCAGTAACACATAGTAGTGGATTTGTTGAGTGGCCCAACTAAAGTCAGGACCTGATCCCAATACAGCACCTCTGGACAGACCTGATAGTTGGTGCACACCAAAGCTCTGCAATGTTATAAGGAAAGTACTAGGTAAGGTATCTGAATACTGATATACTGGAATATTTGAGTGTTATTTGCAATAGCACCTCAGTAACCTGTTCTTGATTTTTCTTCACAGTATATTGTCATGTGTAGACTGTCAGAACAAAAATCTAAATCCACTTTAAAAATCTTCAAAATAACAAAACTTCAAAGGCTCCAAAATCTTTCTGAATGCACTATACAAGAATGGATGTTCATCCCCATATATGTAGCATATTCTATTTCTGTAGCACACTAATGCATGCTCATATGCCAGTTTTTTTTAATATATATATCATATCTTCACGCAAACATATATACATACAATATTATAAAATAAATAAATACAGGAAAACATTCTTGGTTCGTGGTTTAACGGTTTCTTTCAAAGCGGTTTTTGGTGCAGTCTTTGACTAACCTCTCTGCATGTTTGGGTTTGAGCCCTTGCTGATGGGATCAACAGTTGACTGAGCCTCCCTGAAAGATGCACCGGTGGGGGAGTTGCATTTCCTTCTGTGCAGGATTGTGAATGTGTTTGACAGTGTATGTGTGCATAGACAGTGTAAGAAAGGGGGGGACCAAAGTCTTTGGCCTGAGGAGCAACTACAGCAAGTGCTGTGTTATGTGTGTGTGCGTGCGTGTATGCACTCTGTCCAAGATACCGCTATGACAGTGTCAGATTGTCCCAAAAAAGAGAAGCTCAGTAACACGGTACTGTCTGAGTGCACCCTCCGGAAGAGGGTGTAGTACAGCAGGGATTCTGACAGCGTTCAGGTGGGGGTGTTCAGGGTGACACAGCACCCATCTTCCCCATAGCCCCTTCATGAAAGGGTCTCACTGCCTGACTGACTGGGGGCTACTGATTGGAGCAGAACCCTCACTCCACTTGCCTCCGCTTCCCCACGTTCCCTCATCTTCATCTACATCACTGTGTGTGTGTGTCCACAAGACAGGGTGGAGGGTCTGGTTCTCCACCGGGCTTGGCAGGGGCTAGATGGGGCCCTCATTGTGGGAGGAGTGGTTGCTCCTGCTAAGACCCACACAGTTCTGCTGCTGGTTGAGCAGGTGGGACGTTTCGTTGGCCACAGCAAAAGCCACAGCAGGAGTGGTGATAGTGGTGGTAGCCGTGGCGGTGACCACGGCTGGGTTCTCCACTCCATCGTGGAGCTCTGTTAGCGTGAGTTCGATCTTAGTGAACTCACTGTCCGTCGACTGTGGAGTCTTGTCCATCCGTGACGCCATCACAGCGTTCTGGTACTGTTGTCGCGTCACCTACAAAACAGTGAAGGTCAGGTCAAGTGTCACAACAAGAGGTTGCTGTGTTGTTATTCGTGGCACAGAGCTGGTAGCTCTGTAAACAATTATTTGACACTAAATAATGATGTGGAAAAGGCTAAAAGTAATATTGGTTTTAAAATATTCTGCAAAAAATGTAATGATTAATTTACGATGATTGCCTTTCACTATTTGCTTAGTGTCCAGTGCGAGGAGAAGAATATTACTACAAGCCAGAAAATGACTGATCTTCATTTGTTTCTCTAGCTGGAATCAAACCAGCAACCTTTTGCTTGCCGAGCAAATGTGTAAGCCGCTACACTCTGGAGCTATACATGACTCATCAAATGTAAATGTTTTAAATTTTCATGAAGTAATGATCTAACTGTCAATTTATATCAGTTAGGTAATTGCTTTTTGATCTTTTCTATTGATTTGGTACCCGGGACCCTAAAAGGAAGTAATAAAACATCTTAGAAAGTAGTACATCAGTTAGTACAACAGTTACGTCAGAGCTATATTTGTGCCTCATGGCTGATAAGCAAAATAAACAAAAACAGCCTCATGAAGCAGCAAGATACATCAATGAACATTTCCAAAGCAAGAGATTTGCCACATTTACACATCTGGCACAACAGCAGTCACTTTATTCATTTCTCAGAATGGGCCGATTAAGAATCAGAATCAGAATCAGAGACTTCGTTAATCCCACAGGGAAATTGAGTTGTCATGGCAGCAAATATACAACAAATGTCAAGCACTTATGTAAAATGAAGTGTAGAAACAGAGATATTGATCGATAAATATAGAGATGTGGATATAAATATAAATATTTACATAAAAAGACACAAATATGTGGCAAATATGACATATATGTCAAATATATGTCATCAGCAGCAACATGATATATTTTTTTCACTTTAGACAGGTAAAACTTCAACCAGAGTCAAACTTTATAAGTTATTTTCCATAAAGCAGCCATCCTCAGATACTTAATTTATCTGTATTTTTAGGTATTTTTATTTCAGAGCACAAAATTTGGGGAGGAGAATATTGAAATGAGTTGTGCAAATGTGATTTCTGAGATCCCTATTACAGCATTACATTTGACACTGACAAAAAGCAAGTTTGAATTTGTGCCTGATATGGTTGTGATAGTTGCTGCTAGGAGTTTTCATTTATTTAGAATGAGAGGGGAAGATGCTATCAGAGTTCCTAATTGGCACATAAATGGATGGCTCAAAGCTGCGAGCGCACTGCCAAAGCTTTGACTTTGTTCTGTAACTCATCTTGAATGTTGAGAACTCAGTGGGAAAAAGAAAAAGGGAAAGTTCTCTTAAAGACGTCAGAAACAGCAGCTGCATGTGACATCACTACATCACCTACAATGTGCATGTAATCCTCACTGCAGGCTAATTTCTGATCCCCTGTGTTTACTCACCTTTATATACTGCAGGTCTGAGCGTGCTCTGACAGAATAATCAGGCACATATATATGAAGGAAGGAGTTGAGCTGGTTGTTGCTGTTGCCCAGAGTCGGGGTGATGGCATCTATACGATCACTCCTGTTCAGAGAATCGGAGTGATTCAGTCCAAATGGCCGTGGAGGAGATTTGTTCTCTGTAAGGAGGTTAAAGAGTGGGAAAAGATGTTTAAAAAAGAGAAGACGTGACAGATCCAAATCCAGAGAGGCACACAGTTCCAATCTTTATAGTGTAATCAGAGGTATTTATTAAGGGAAAGACTGAAAGAAAATTAAAGTTAAAAATTAAAGCGTACTGGAATGCAACAGTAATGCATGGCACTGCAAAAGTACTTCTGAAAATAATCAGCATTAAAGGGGAATATTCCCTGAAGGTTGATTCTGTTCATCTGGATGTAGCGTTTTCAGTGGGAGAAACGTTTCGTCACTCATCCAAGTGACTTCTTCAGTCTCAGCTGACTGCAGGTTTCGCCAACCTTATAAACAGCACATTTGCACAATAACTGAAACTAGCACCACTGCTAATGGGCTGTGAAGTCAGTTTCTTGATCATTAATATGCTAATTGTCATGACCATTGATCAACAACCACTGATCAAAGCCCATTGATAAAAGACCACTGATCAATGGCCATGAGTACCATTCACAGAGAGTTGGGGAATGGCTGCAATCACAGCATTGTAAGATGGTGACAGATGTACCCTTAGGCCCCCTCCTCGATTCAGAGATGGTCTTTCCCTTTTCACGTAAATGGCCTCCTTGACTCCGCGCTCAAACCAGCGTTCCTCCCTGTCCAGGATGTGTACATCCTCATCATTGAAAGAGTGTCCACTGGCCTGTAGGTGTAAATAGACTGCAGAGTCCTGGCCTGATGA
>VUQG01020146.1:0-15684 GCA_015106755.1 Etia nguti
TCTTACAATGCTGTGATTGCACCCATTCCCCAACTCTCTGTGAATGGTACTCATGGCCATTGATCAGTGGTCTTTGATCAGTGGGTTTTGGTCAGTGGTTGTTGATCAATGGTCATGAGAATTTGCATAATTAAGATTAAGGAACTGACCTCCCAGCCCATTGTTCCTTCAGTGGGCTGGTTTCAGTCGTTATGCAAATATACTGTTTATAAGATTGGGGAAACCTGCAGTCAGCTGAGACTGAAGAAGTCACTTGGATGAGTGACGAAACGTTTCTCCCACAAAACGCTACGTCCAGATGAACAGAATCAACTTTTGGAGGTCACAAAGATATTTAGGTTTTTTGGACTGCATTGAGTCATGGTGTGAAAGCTGTTATCCACAAATGGAGAAAACTTGGAACAGTGGTAAACCCTCCCAGGAGTGACTGGTCTACCAAAATTACTACAAGACCACATTGGTGACTAATCTAGGAGGTCACAAACAAGCTCAGAATAACAACTAAAGAACTGTAGGCCTCACATGTCTCAGTTACTGTCAGAGTTAATGATTCAACAATAAGAAAAAGCCTGGGTAAAATGGCATTGGGAGAGATCCATGGTTAAAACCACCGCTGACCAAAAAGAGCATAAAGGCTCCTCTCACAGTTGCCAAAAAACATCTTGATGATCAAAGACTTTTGGGAAAACATTTTGGGGACTGACAAGACCCTGCCAACAGTCAAACATGGTGGTGGTAGTATTATGGTCAAGGGCTGCTTTGCTACTTCAGAATGACTTGCTGTAATTGATGGAACCATGAATTCTGTCCTCTACCAGAAAATCCTGAAGGAGAATGTCCAGCCATGAGTTTGTGCCCTGAAGTTCAATTGCACTTGGGTTATACAACAGGCCTATGATCCAAAACACCAGCAAGTCCATCTCTGAATAGCTCAACTTCTTAAAACATTTTTAGGCAGCAAGTGTAGCTGAGGTAAAACAGCAGTGATGTGCTGTCTTTTCTTTGTACCAGTTAAGAAAGGAATGAGGTGCATTTTGAACCATCTGCAAACAAGAGGCAATGTAATCCTGTATACAGGGAATTGCAGTAGTCAGGCCAACAGGCAATAAAGCTGTTTCTAATTTAGCAGTGGTTTTCAGTTGGTAAAAGCCTTTACAACATTTCTGATTTGATAGTAAAAAGTAAATTAAATTAGTAAACTATCCATAAAAACACCAAGATTTTGAATAGTTTGGATATTTACAGATAAAGAACTGTGTGAGAATTTTTGTTTACCTTGGGCAGACCGAATAAAACAACTAAAGCAGTTTTGCTATCATTTAGTTGAAGGAATTTTATTTTTCCACAAGTTCAGGTCATTAAAACAGTCAGAGGTTCTTCATAATGTAATAGAACAATACATAATATAATGCTGTTCACTTTTAAGTGTGGCAATAAGATGAAGAGGGGTAAGATATGCAATAAAAATAAAAGAAGACCTAAACTGGATCCTTGATGGATAACCCAGTTGATGGATGCTGGATGTGGAGCAGTTTCCTATTTGGACACTAAAGGCTCTATCTTTCAGATATGAGGAAAACCAGTGTAGAACTTGACCGTGCAGAGAACCTCATCCTTAACTTAAGTTAATAAATGCAAAAATAAATAAATAAATAAATGAAAATTAATATCCAGAGGTATGCTTTGTAAATATTAGTGGTGTAAGAGTATTGTGCAGAGGGAGTTGGGGTTTTTTTTTTGTATGAAACGTTGTAAATTGCTATCTATTTTACCCTCAAACAGTCAAATGAAATTATTTTGGGAAATCACCTTCATGTAGACTGTTAAGACTCGAAGGAAACACACACAAGCAGGAGTCTCCCTTTTTCATAGCTCTCACCACTGAAAGGTATTTATTTTTAACTGGACCAACCAGAAGGGGTGGACTGTAGATAAGTGTGTATATTCAAATAGTGCAACTTTCAGGTACACTTTGGAATCATGAAGGTACATATGAATGTTGTTGTGCAACAGTTTTTGCACCTACTTTTCATACAGCGTTGTTACAGCAGGAGGGGATACACTGAGTTGTGTGTGTCTAAAAAGTATTGTAGTGAAGGACTGTGTTAAAACAATCATGTAACAGTGTAAGAAATGTGTCAGTTTTCCAGGAATGAGATAAAAGGATGTTTTTTTTTCATGTCTGCGTAATCAGACTGTGAACTGAAAGGAAGTCACATCTCGGCACAAAGACTTGAAACAAGAGGAAATAACTTGCCTCTTTAGAGTCAGTGACCATCTGCAGTTTGAGGCAGAGACAGAGAGTGTGACCTTTTTCGTAAGTCTGGCTCCATATGGCCAGGGGCACCACCAAGGGGCGGCCAGGCAGGTCACTGGCCATCCCCCCCGAGAATTTGCCCAGTTAACACCCAGGTCATTATTGGGCACATAATTCTTTTCTTTCTCTATTTTTTTTAATCATATTTTTCAAGTAACCTATATTTGATAACAGCACAATAAAACGGGACATTCTGTTGTTGGGGTGCCACCCCAATATTTTTTGTGGCCCCCATATGGCCACCTCTATGAAAAAATTCTGGAGCCACCCCTGCAGAGATTTTATTAAGATGCACTTAAAGTGGGAAACTTTAAGCTTCAATTTAACTTTTTGCAGACAAAGAATGCATTTGGAGGGATTACAGCCATTGTTATAAACCCTGATTTCATGAGCTCACTATGACTGGAAAGAAAAATGGCACTGAACACTGTTCCAGAGCTAGTTTGACTAGGTTCCTGGGACTTATTCGTTTGGACTTTGTGTTGAAACCCTGTGCACGTTCTTTTGCAAGTCTTCTCTGTATTGTAGACTTGGATAGTCTCTCCCTCCTGGAGAGTCTTCTTCACTTTGGATGGATGTTGTGAAGGAGCTTTTCTGCTCCTTAGAAAGAACCACCTTTCTTCCATGGACATCCAGACCTTTTTTTTTTTTTTTAATCTTCCCAAGCTGACCTAGTGTGTTCTTTTATTCTTCTTGATTTGGCCACTCCATATTTCTCCTCTCTTTGATGGATTTGTTTTGTTTTTCACCCTGCGTCACAGATTAAGAGCTCCTTTGATTGCAGCTTGTCTTGCAGGCTTACAGCATTAGCTTTCAAATACCATACTGAAATGAAGTCTGCTGCTTAATTTATGAAGACATAACAAAGAAATATACCTCTCCATAAAGCAGATTTTTCATTATTTTTAACACCTGCATTTACATTTAGGCCTTAAACAAGAGATGGCTATATATTAAAAAGCCTTTATTCCAAAAACCCTTCCTCCAATTTGGATATTAATATTTTCAAATAAAAGCTAAGATTCTTCACTTTAGGCTATATCATTATCTATTTTGAAAATGTATATAACAGCTTAAATTACAAAAGAAATACCTATTCCCCCGAAATATATATGAGCCTACATGTGCAGACACATGTAAACATGTGATTAGTTCTTAAACAGTTTAGCACTCCAGCTGTAACAGTGTTGCCTGGCAACCTTAACAGCCTCACTTTGATGACAAGACTTCAGGAAGCTGTAAACATCCCCTGCAACACAGCAACTGTTGCTTCATTAAATAAAAAACCCGCCCAGTTACAAGACCAACTTATTTAACTCTGAAAACAAGTACCACTCAAAAAACTGTTCAGTGTATTAGCAGCATAAATTTTACACTCATTTGGATTTTAGGCAGAGTATTTTAACTTCAAAGAAATGACGCGGCAAATCTAAATTGTTCTGAATTCATAAAGAAAACATGTTTCCCCATAGAGAAGTTGTTTCCCCTTTATGTGTCTTATGAAAAAATGATTTATTAATTTATTTTTAAAAATCCTACATAAATTCTGTCATGGAATCAAGTTGAATCCTAAAACTGTATTTTGCTGAATGTAAATCCCTCCTCATGCCACTCTCTACCCTCAGTGTTCCCGAGGCAAAACCTCAGTCAGAAATCCCTGCACAATCTGCACACTGGTGTGAAACTCAACCCTTGTCTTCGTGCGCCTTAACCTGGCCTCATTTATCTACGTGTTAGTACAGTATTTTCCTTCAGTGTCACAGATCGGTGTGATAATGCAACGTGAGACAGACGCGAGGCAGAGGGCTCATGTCTGAAACCTTTTCCTTTACCCACACACTCACAAGCTGTCTTTTGACCTTTCAGCTACTTAAACATATCCCCTGTTAACCAACAGACACATCTGGGACATCGTGCAGTGTTACGTAAGAAGAATGTTTGTCCAACTTTACATTACGTAGATTTTTTCTACATGATTTTCATAATCTGCATTATTTATACTACATATTTACAGGCAAACACCACAAAATAGATCACTACAGATTAATGTTTATTACTGAGTTTTTCACAGTAGTGTAAAAATAGTGTGAACTACACACAATTTAGCTATAATTATGTCACATGAGGAGAATGTTGCCATAGATACAAACAATATTCCCAACAATAAAATAACAATTTTATGGATAATGATCGAATGATAAAAGTGTTACAATGTGTAATAAACTACCCATACACTTTTCTGAAAATGATGTTAAATAACTTTCACTTAAAGCCTGCATGTATTACCTTTCTTCTTAAAATCTCTTGTTAGTTACTCACTGTCTACAGCTGCCATCTATGCCACAAGCTTGCGTTTTTTTGTTTTATTTTCCTTTTTACATGTTTCCACTTGTCCAAATCATCCAGCATAACAGTGTATCTCCTCATTACTACCTAAGAGAGACTTCCTCTGAAGACAGTGACCCAAAAAGCATATCTGCTTGTTAAAAAAAAAAGTTGTTTTGAAAGGTTTAAAAAGGCACAATATGAGCCCATCATTCATGCTAAAATCATGCTTTTAGGAAAACATTTGTACACAACACAGTTTCGTCAGTGAGACCTGCAGTGGGCGTTGAAGGTTATAAAATGCTTTGAAGTGCAGACAGCCCCAGTCTCAGTCCATTGGTAGGTTGTCAGTTCAGCCACTTCCTCTGATCACAGTGATCAGAGATTAGTGTGAGGAAACCAGAAGCAACTAGCTGTCATAAGATAGAAGCACAGATAGGCTTGTTTTTACAGACAGAGAGCCATGGACACACTGAGGAAAGGTGTGTTTGCGCTGTCCGTACTAGCGGTGCCTGTTTCCTGTTCTGGTAAGTCACACAAATACAAAACAGCTGCTTTAAAAAAAAAAAAAAATTTAATGATTTTCCTGCATGTGGAAAAAAAAACGCTTAAACTGTGTATCTGACTGAAGAGACAAACATAAGGTCACTGGCATTAAAAACTCCAAACTAAATTCTTTAAACACAGTTCTTTGGGTTTTTTAAAATCTCAATAAGTACATTTATTCATGCACTGTAGTGGTTTTACTTGAGTTTTACCATTTATTTAAAACATTAACATTTATCTTAAAGCGTTATTTAATTTTCCACATTCTTACCATTCCTGCAAAATATAACCAACAAAGCTGCAAACCTAAAACAATTTTTTACATGTACATTTACATTCATAGTTGAGCTCAGGATCCGGTAGTTTTTGGAGAAATGTGTCTACACTAGGACAAAATTTGTCATCACTTTTTCAGTGTCTGTGTCTCAAAAGCAGCAAGTGAGTCATGATTAGAGGAGATTTATATTCACTGTGTAGCATTATGTTGGATGGAAAAAGTAGCTGAGCTTCTCTTACAGCTTAAGGAAATTAAACATGAGGGAACTTTTGCATTTTCCATTCAGTACTCTAAAAATATCTGTCTATATTCTGAACATTGGAATCAAAGTAGTTGAGAATGACTAACGAGACTGCTGTCCCATAGTGACTTACGTTAAATTTAAATACACTAAATAAACATTTTTAACTCTCTTGGACAGTACGTGCTACAGAAGCACATTGGCCTTTTGCATTTTACCCTACTGTCTCTAATGACTTACCTGTTGTTCTGTGCATTAATAAATGCAGGGCAGCTCTCCTGTGGACTTTTTATAAGCAGATTATGTTTTTGTGTGAATTTGACGCTTCCCAGACTTTCTCTTTTATGCCACAATTTTACAAACACTCTCAAGTGCTGTCTTGTACTTCAGTCAGATTCATCGTGATGAAGGGATTAGAGAAAGAAAAGCATGAATGAATAAATAATCCCCCAGCTGATGCATGCGAAAACGAATTTTTTTTGCCGTATGCTTGCATGCAATAAAGACTCCTACAGTAGTAAAGATAAATCCCTGCAATGTAAAGAATGGCTTCTGTATCAACACATTCTTATGCCTACTTGTTAGTTTTTTTGCATTCACATTCATGCAACCCTTTGAAGGGCATTGTTTCTTTATTTCCCTTTAAATATAGTGCGATAATAACAGCAAATCACACTTTAACCCATTAACATGCTTTTTTTCCTCCTGTTGTTTCCCCTTTAAGCAGCCTAAAGCGTAGAAAAATGATCCGTCTCATAGAGCAGCACATTAATTTTGCATCAGCTTGTTCCAGCTCTTCATTAAAGCTTTAATACACTGAAATATTCAAATAGTTCACTCATTATATTTCGTACCTTTGTGCATTATTTTAACATTGCTTTAAAAAAAAAAAAAAATTAAACCTGACTTTTGTGGTATCATTGGAAATGTAACATCTCCCGCATAATTTGAAATACTTTGAAAGACTTTTGAGAGTCGGAACAACAGCTGCGCCGCATGAATTTAAAACTACTGGCACATTCCTCATTTAGAGGATTCAGTGGGCACAGCTTTTGTGAAGTAAACATGCTTGTCTTTACATTTGATAGTCAGACATGAAGACTGATTCCTCTCTTATTCAGCTGCGTAAAGAAATTTGGCTGCTGCTTCACATTTTTAAAAAATATTTATTTTCTAAATAAAATCAAGCAAATAGAACCCTCGCCCCAAACGGACCATAAAAATGACCCTCACTCCAAACATAACACTGAGAACTTCATTAAGTCGTTAGGTCTTAATTGAGTCATTAAGACTCTGCTAGCTGCTGCCAGTTTCAGAGCTGATAAGTTCCTAATAACACTTAACAACCTTGGGCTCCTCTAAACAGCGGGATCTAAAATTGAGCTAATTGCTAAAATTGAACTAATTGATGCCTTCAGAGTAGTAAAGGCTATAAAAAAAGCAGACATCAGAGGGCATCCAGCATTTAGTTTCCACTCTTTGAAATGTGGTTAAGAAATGGCACTTAGCGTCATAAGAGTAAAAAAAAGAAGCTTTGAGCCAATGTGTTTGTGCCGCTATAGGTGACAGGAAACGTGGGCCTAGCTGTGTTTACAGTCTTAATAGAAAGTAAGGAAGTATAGTTGCTGCTGTGATATTGTTCATTTTTAAGTGACTTACGCCTGTTGAATCATGAGGCGTTGGACTTTCAGACGAGGTGCCGTCGATGCCATTAAGGCTCAGTGAGTGTTAAAGAGGAACCGTGAAGGTTAAAAAAAGGAGATTTTCTTGCAGTGTAAAGAAAAATTCAGATAAAAGAAAATGTTCTTCTAAACTTCTCTCACAACTGTAGATATGCTCATTGTCTGAACACATTTATATTACAAGTGACGGAGTGAGGTCATTTATGAACTCCGGCCACTTTGTCACCTGTTCAACTAAATATTAACTTATATATCTAATCAGCCAATGACATCACAGAAACTCGGTGCATTTAGATATATGGACATGGTCAAGACGACCAGCTGAAGAATGGGGAAACAAGGTGATTAGATGACACTGAACATAGCACACAGCCGTGTCTAGGGTTTACAGAGAATGGTCAGGAAAAGAGGATATATCCAGTGAGCAGCAGTTCTCTAGGTAAAAATGTCATGTTGATGTCAGAATTTCAGGAGAATGGCCAGACTGGTTAGAGCTAATAGGAAGTCAACAGTAACTCAGACAACTACTCGTTACAATAAGGTTTTAAGAAGAGCATCTCTGAATGCAAAACCCGTTGAATTTTCAGCAGAAGACCAGACTGAGCGCCACTCCCATCATCTAATGACAGGAAACTGAGGCTACAATTCACATGGGGTCATGTGCACAATAGATCCAAACAACTGGAAAAATACTGCCTAGTCTGATCAGTCTCGATTTGTGCTGCAACACTGGAATGGTGGTGTCAGAATTTGGCACAAACAACATGAATCCTGCTAATCCGCCTTGCTTTGTATCAACAGTTCAAGCTGCTTTGAGTACAATGATTTGAGGGATATTTTCTTGTCACACCTTTGGCCCCTCGGTACAGAGTAAGCATTGTTTAAACAGTGTTGTTGCTGACCTACGTCTATCCCTCTATGATCACAGCATACCAGTCTACTGACGGCTGCTTCCAGCAGAAAAACGTCACAAAGCTCAAATCATTTCAAACGTGTTTCTTTAACATGACAATGAGTTCACTGTACTCAAACAGCCTCCACAGTCACCAGATCTCATTCCAATATGACACATTTAGGACGTAGAGGAATGGGAGCTTGACATTGCGGATGTGCAGCTGAGAGTAATATGGACCAATATCTCTGGGAATGGTTCTAGCACCTTGTTGAATCTATGCCACCAAGAATTAAAGCAGCTCATTGAGACAGACACTTAATGACCAAAATGACAGTGAAAACAAATTAACCGACAAGGCCAAGTTAGGTTAAATGGATGAAAATCGCTAAAAATTGCTAAAAAATCCACAATTACTAATAACATTAGAGTGTCTTAGAATATTTGAAATGGATAGCAGAAACAGTATAGGTATGATAAATACAAACAGACCAATGACAAAAAGCATTTCTGTATATAAAAATAGAAAGAAATCATAAATAACCTGCTTCATTCATAATAGGTTGGGGGTTTTTTTTAATATCTTGGTTGCCTAAGGGTTATTGTAAGCTATAGACGTGTGATCTTCTAAATTTATCATATATAAACTAAATGTTATCAGTTTCCTAAAGAGGTACAACCCACTTACATTTTTTTTAAACAAAGCAAATTTAAATGGTATGTGAAAACGGTATACTTCCTTTTCTTAAGTCACTTTTACAGATCTCCTGTTTAGAAGTATAAAAATAGCCTAAGATGAGAAGAACAGTTACATCCTGAAGCAGCTCTCAGTGATGGAGGTTTGATGAGGACGTTGCAGCCTCAGTGAATCGCCACCACTGGCTACGTTCTCACAACATTTCTTCTGTTCCAACCGCACTCTGTGATAAATGAGCCTCACAAAAACCTCAGAGCAGCCCATCGTACTGACAGGAAGACACTTAGTGCGCTAAACTGCAGATACGTAGTTTCTTATTTCCTGTTTCAGGGGTCTTACTCAATTTTCTCATTTGTCTCACGACAAATGTTGTAGACAATGTTGTTGTTTTTCCACACATTTTGTGCACCATGTAACGGATTCATATGCAGAAAAGTCCTTTGGTTTCTCCCCGAGCAGAGTCAAAGGTGAATTTTATAAAGAAAATAATACTAATACTTAGAAATATTACATTTTTATGTATCCCAATAATATAACTACATAAAATATATAAGCACAATTTTTAAAAAGTAAGTAATATAGTAATATATAAACATAATAAAATATTTTAAAAATAAAAAATAAAATATTTTATTGAATATATTTTTTATTAAAAATAAAGCCAAATTTATAACTATACTTGCATTACTGGATATTTGTGTTTTCCAGCAAAAATATGATTTCACCATAATGTTTTTCTTAGATATCTCCTCTATTAGTGTGCAGATGAGAATTGGCATATTTCCGATTAACCTCATACTTTTTCAAATAGTGAAATATTTGAATGGGATTTTTTTTTTTAAATTAGAAAAACAGTAACTGGAAATTTTTTACATGAAAAAACTCATTTTAAGGCATAATAAACAATTACCCTGCAGTTTTAGTGAACAGTGATATAATACATACACTGAACAAAAATCCCTTAAGGAAACAGAAACAGTAGTTTCGAGGGATTAAAACTTTATGCCGACAAAAGCCAGGGTGACTTCAGCAGGACTTGAGAAGTGGCAGAAAGATGAGCTTCTGTAAACAGAACCATGACGCATGGTATAAGAATGCAGATTTACTGCAAATGAAAATCTCATCATTATCAGTAGTTTCCTCAGTGCTGTATGTAACTCTTATCTCTTATGCACTGCTATCGGGAAGACATATGATCTTTTATCAAATAGGAGATATTTCCACACAGATATTTCTACATGGCTTTAGATGCAATCATATTCTGTTTTTATTTCACGTAAAATCTTCTTTTTCTGCTCCGTTGTCATATTATTTGGCCTTTGTGCTCCTGTAACTTGAGTTTTTCTGCTGAGCACATAATATAGTCAGTGGTATCCATATTCATCTGATAAAAGTGAAGGATTAAATGATGAGAATTTCCCTTTTCACTGAAAAATGTTCTGCTCTTCCCAGAAGAACTCATTCACACGTTTCGCTACGAGTAACTGCTGTTATTTACTTCCAGCATCAGCTGAATATTTTCTTTTTTCTCTCTTTCTGTTTGCTCTGCAGATAATTTTTTCACTGAACCAGTCATCTGCTATTTCCTGGATGGATTTCTGATCATTTATTGCATCATTGTCACAGCGTTCTTCTTCAGAGAAAAGGTGAGTTATAGCAACCCATGTAGAAGTTGGTGATTACAGCACATGTAGAAAAACATCATAGGACTGACTATCAATCCAGAACATGATCCACTCTTTACTCTGTAAAGTGTGTAAAAATTCTGTCAGATTGTAACCAGTGTGTTCGGAATGGTAATGTCTTAACATTGGAGTGCCGCAAGGATCAACACGGGGGCCACTGTTATTCAGCTTGTACATTAATGTCTTGATTTATTCATATGTCTCAGTTATTTTCACACACAGAAAAGAAGTGGAGCAATTAGCTATTCATCTGTAATATTTCATTAAAAACAGTGCAGAGGAAGGCACATATCTCAGTGTTATCTTACATCCTATTTTTAGCTTCAGAAAGCATATAAAGAGGATGTGTGGTATGCAGAAATACTAAATAGCTACCTTCAGACATATTAGAAACTCACTCATATCCTGAATGTAATGATATTTTCTCACCTAAAATCACCTGTTGGTCTAAAGCAAGAAACACTTTAAAGCCAGTCAAATCAGTTTTTAAATAAACCGGTTTAACAAACAGTTTGAACACTGTGACGTCTTTAGGGAATACAAATATTCAGATTTGAGAACCTAATTTTTTAATCATATGTTGGTTTTGTCTTTGAAATAGTTTACAGTACTGCATCTCCGCCATTAAAATATTTGTACGGCTTTACTCAGAGCAGATTAGCAGGGCGTAAAGGTCAGCTGCTTGTGGTGTGTGGAGAGTTTTTAAAAAAGATAAAGAGTGCCGTCGTTTTCCCTGAATCATCCTTTTCATATAAATATAAAGGACACCTCAAGAGCTCCCTGAAGTTTGACAACATAGAAATGTTCACGTCTTGACTCGTCATGCAAAACAACCCCAAAATGTGTTATTTATATCAACATGCATGTTGATAGTCTGGTTAGTCTAAACTTAAAATTTGGGGATGAGATGGGTTTTTTTTTTTAACATTACTTTATTCCTATTTTTTAGTCAATATTTAATATCTTCTCTTCTGTGAAATCAGTGTTTTTATGCATAAATAAAAAGAAGAACTAAACATAAAGATATTTAATACCTTGATAGTTTAGTTTAAAGTGACTTTGTAGCAGCCCAATAGTCAATTAATTAACTGAATGAATTCAAAGTGCAAACCATTTGCGTAGCAGGGCCAACCGTGCAACATTTTCTACTTGTCTAATCTGACAAATTCTTCTGACAAGTAACTTAGTGCATACAAATTTTTAAATATATCAGTTTTAGATTTTTACAGCGATATAAGACATATAAAATAACTAATCTTCACCCCGATAAAGATGTTTTAGAAGTTTTAACAGCATTTATCTCACTAAATTTGAGGGGTTATTCCTTCTGTAAATGATTGCCTCAGTCAGTAATTTGAAGAAATTACAGCACAAAAACAGTTTGAATTTTTTGTCTTTTTAATCACCACTGATAGGGCAAACTGACTTATTATATTACATTGTTCTGTGCTACATTTTATTTGTACTTTTTTGTTCTTTTGGCCTCTCTCTGTAGTTTTCCAAAGGCCCATCTGTTGGAGTCACTGTAAGTCTTCATTTTCTTCAGTGTCTTTCTGCTTTACAGTAGCTGCTGGTGGTGATTATTTCCCAACTGTTAATTAAATTATATTAAATAAATGTGTGTGAGGATGTGTGTGCATTCAAGCTTCACTTCATGTTTGTGTTCTTCTTGCTGAATACCAGGAAGAAAATGGTATTTATCAGGTAAGGACAGCTTCACTTACAGCTCCAACCGCTTTATGACCTGATCATGTTTAACTCTACTGATTGGATTGTATAATTTTTTTTATCGCTTATTATCGTTTTTTGTTTTTATTTCTGTCCAGGAACTTGAGAGACCAAAAGATGCTGATCCTTATGAGGTGCTTGACCCATCAAAAAGAAAGGTTTGGGGCATTTCATTTGTTGATAGACTGTTTAATGGTCACATTTTCTGGTGCCTTTATTCTCGTTATTTTGTTTTTGCATATTCTAGAAAAAACCAGGCAAGAAAAAGAAACGTGAGGTAAGAAAATTTGTTTACTTACAGGGTTTGACAGTTAGAAATATTTAACCACTAAAGCATCTGTCCTCAGAGTAGTGCTGTTGTAGCTCTGCTTTATTTCATATCCCCACGGTTCCTAGAGTCTTGGAAAAATTTCAGTTTCTATGCAGAAGAAAAACAATGCTGAGGGCCCTGTAGGCCTTGAAACAGCAGATGTTTGAACTTGCCAGAGCAGGAAAAATACACAGGTGTTGCTAAAAACATCAGGATCAGTAACCTGTATTACTCAAGTCCTGACATGTTTGCTGCAAGACCAGGATGCTGAAACTTTAAAAAATAGAATAGAGTGTAATTTGAAACAGAAAGGTTGGAAGGATCTTAAGTGAAAACAAATGTATTAGACCACCACCCAGTGTAAGGTTTATGCCACAGCTGCTGTAAATTAAAAGTATTGGTAATTACCAGAAATCATATTTTATGTTCCTGTAATGGTTAACTTACTAATATGCACAAGCACTTTAATCACATTTTTCATATTTTCATATTTTCAAACCACATTTTAAAAAAAATTAAAATACAGTTATATACTTGCATTACTGGACAGAACAGTTAGTTTTAGAGGTTGAATGCTTGATGGATTTCTGACAGATTTCTAAAATGTATGTGTTGTTTGTTAATAAGAAGAACACTAACAATCAACACTGTTTTAAGCTGCTTTCACATTGGCGGCATTTCTTTTATTGGCTGGCTTTGCAGCTCTTGTGGTAAGAATGAATACAGACTAAAAGCAGTACATCAAATCATGGACAACATAGACAAACTGAGTAATTAAATGTCTTCCCTCCAAAAGACCAACCAGGCTGTGAAAAAATAGGATTAATATAAATATTTTTGATTATTGTTGCAAAACAGATAGTGGAAGTGGTTTATAACCTTTAAATTGGTCATCTGTGGGTTTTTTTACACTGAGATTTTGGGTGCCACCAAATTCTTTTAAAAAAGTTCAGCAGCCTTAAACCACAACAAAATACAGAGCAGGGGCGCCTCCAGAATTTTTTCACAAGGGTGCCCATATGGGGGCCACTAAAAATATTGGTGTGGCACACCAAAAACATCATTTCCAGTTTTATAATGCTGTTGTCAAATATAGGTTACGTGAAAAATATGGCAAAAAAGAGAGGGCCAACAAATTTTGGGGGGTGGCCGGTGCCCCCTCTGGCCGGCACCCCTTGTGATGATAAACTGCCTGAGTTTACATGTTGAATCACTGATCTGCACAGCGTATGGATTAAATTGTGCAGACTCTTCTCGGTTAGGAGAACTGAAGGTCCCATCAGCGTGGCGCTTTAACCTTTTCTCACCCCTCTACTGCAGACGGCGAGGGACCCCTTGGAGTCTTTGATTCCCAGTACCTCATCTCCTCCTCCTGTTCCTCCTCTGTCTCCCCACTGACATCCTACAGTGTCAGCAACAGTGTTGCTAAACACAGTTTAAGTCATTTATTAAACAAAAAAAATCTATTTTGTGGCTTCAGCTTCTCAAATATGAGGATTTGCTGCATTTTTATCCTTTATGTGACTCTAAATTAAACGTGTCTAGTCAGAGAAAAATGTTTTTCTTAAGTCACTTTGTATATGTGTTATGTTGTGATAAGCTCTTCTCTCATGTTGTACAGTTAAAAACTAACAATGAACCCTACATTAAGGCTAAAATATTTCTAGATATTTCATGTAACTATTTTTACATCTTTGAGGTTGTACTTGCACAGCGGTTGATAATGCTAAACAGTGATTAGCAACCAGCAGACAGGTAAAGGGAATATCATCAATCGACTTTTTAAATGCAACTTTCTGCTGGGCTCTGACCATAGACTGTATATTGTAAATATAGACCTTTATATTGTTGCCGTCTAAGTGTCACCCACCCCCCATGTCATTCCAACTGCAGTCTGAATCCAAATCAAACCTGAATCAGTTCAACTATCCCTGTGTTAGCAAAACAAGTTTGAGCCATGGAGGCCCCACCTTGCAACCCACAGCACCAAAAGTATCTACAATATACTGATGCCAGAGATGACTGGACATCCCCTTGCCACGACCTGCCAAAGCCGGTGGATTTATATTGCAGCAGCTCAGTATGAACGATATTATTTATAATATTTGGCAGCTTGAATTACATGTTTTTAGAAACTGCCCATCTACTGGGATTCTCTCACAGATACATCTCTAGGGTTTACAGAGATGAAAAAGAAAATATCAGGTGAGCAGATAGGAAGCAAACAGTAACTCAAATAAACACTTGTTACACAACTGAAGTAGGCAGAAGAGCATCTCTGAACAAACACTCTTGAAACAAATGGGCTACAGCAGCAGAAGACCACACCGGGTTTCACCATTGTTAGAAAAGAACAGGAAACCAAGGCTATGGTTCAGCTGGGCTCACCAACAGAATATTGGAAAAACACTTCCTGGTCTTAGGAGTCTCCATTCCTGTTGGCAACTTCAGATGATAGGGCCTTGTAGAGATGGTAGGTTAAACGTGTTGTAGGGGACGACTTCTTGGCACACTTTGGGCCCTTTGGCATCAACTTGGCATTCATCATTTAAACAGCAGAGACTGAGTATCGTTGCTGACCATGTCCATCCCGTTATGACCAAAGTGTACCAACAAATCCATTTTTGAGATCTTTGTCCTAAATGTGGTACAGATGGAAGCAAATTCTGAGGATATGGCTGTCTGGCACTGATGTATAATGAGTAAAATTTGTACATTTAATTCCAATAAAAGACAAAGCACATGTCAAAACACTTGGAAAATGGTTTAATGATGTTTACAACAAAAGAGAACTGTACATTTACAGTAAAAGATTATCTTTATGTGTATAAAAACAAAAATACAGCAGACAAATGCATCAAAATCTACTATGTATCCTGATTCACATACTTAAAACTCCTACACAATCTTTCAGCTCTATGCCGCCATTTCTGGAGGCCTTTTTTTTTTTTTTTTTTTTTTTTTTTCTTTTTTTAGTGGGGAGC